>JACXGJ010010421.1:0-21984 GCA_016801105.1 Esox niger
GTGTGTGTGTGTGTGGCTCCATTTCTCTCATTCCATCTCTCCCTCTCTCTCCGTTCCTCTGCTTACTCTGTGCATGTCATTTCCAGCGGTATGCAGAGTTAGGGATGTCTCCCTCATCAGCACAAGGCCTGTTGCAGAGGTGAGTGAGACCGCGTCTTATGTCATTTCTGGATGTGACCACATTTGGGATGGATATAATGGTGTATATTTGCACTGTAACCCGTTGCGTGCGTGTGTTTGTGTGTGCGTGCATCAGGGAGGGCCTAGGTTCAGGGGCCTATGTGTCTGCAGATGAGCAGCAGCAGGAGTCGGTCTACTCCACCAGGGGGCAGTATGAGGAGCCTCCCTCCTCCTCCAGACCTCGTCCAGTAGGAGGCAGTACAGGTAATACCACCGGTGTGTTGGGCCGTGTCTGACCCATTAAGGTGCGTTGTTAACGGCGACTGGTCAGTGGGTTGAAATGCGTGTGGTGTTTATTGTGTGTATCTAATGACAACTCTGCCTGGTTTGTTCGCCTGCCTAGGTGCTCAGCTGCACCACCTGACGCAGGTAGGCTTGTCGAGCCGAATCGGAGCATACCCCGGAGTGGGCCGCAGTGTCTCTGGACCAACAGGCTGCAGCTGGAACCAGCAGCCCCTAGACCAGGACCTATCCAGACCGGGAGCCAGCAGAGAAAGCGTGAGTCTGACCGTGACCGACAGAGGCCACATTGGGCCATGGAGAAATTAAGGTGAATGATGAGAGCAGCCCGAACTCTTATTCTCTCTCCAGGTGCTGTCGTTCCCGGACTTCGCCTCCTCGGCTGTGTTCCAGATGCCCAGCTCTTCTTTAGGAGACCATTCTGTCCCCCCGATGCTGCTGGCCCCGCCCACTCCGGAGTTCCCCCTAGATGACTCCTCCCCTTCAGCCCAAAGCTCCGCCTCCCTCATCAAGGCCATTAGGGAGGAGCTACGACAGCTCGCCCTGAAACAGGCTGCTGTGGCAGGCAGCTACTCCTAGACCAGTGAGCCAATACTTGGTAACTGGTCAGAACTACTATACCTAAAGCAGATGAAAATAGTTCAAGCAGCTCGTCAAGGGTGGATTGACCATAACCAACGACCTGGTTTGAACTAGTCAGAACCACTGACCCGAAACCAATTGAATGAAGCGTACAATGCCATTCGTAACATGACTTGAACAAGACAAACAGTATGTCAAAACCGGTCTGAAACAGATACCATTTCCTCACAACAATAACATCATAGTTCTTTACAGGATTCTGCTCCTCTGTAGAGGTTCCTCATTCTAACAGTTTCCACTGGATAGGAGGATCTTGTTTGGTTTCTTCAGTCCCATAGAAGTGCTTCCGTGAGAGGGGCCGTCTCTGCCCCTCCTGACCTCCTGTATGTGGTGCTAACCCTCAGCCTAATGTCACCTGTCATTAAGTTAACCACGCATTGCCTTCAACACACATTCATCTATCAGCCATGTTAGTAAGGTCTTCTCCATTCATCAGCCATATTGGTGAGGTCTTGCACTGTAGGAAGAGTTGGAGACTTGGAGTATAATACTATGGCCAATGGGGACTGAATATATAGATGAACAACATATATACAAATTAAAAAATATTATATGTAGAGAGATAAAAAATACAAAATGAGCACAATGTTATTGTATAGGGGTGATCAATGGAATATTATTGAAATGTTATTTATTTTGTATTACTCAAAAAATATACTTTAAATCCATTGTTCAAAAGAAAAAAGACCAAAATACTGTTTTGGTGTTTTATGGTTGTATTCTCCCTGTGTTTGCACTTGCTGTTGCCATGAAGCTGGTCATGACGTTGTTAATTGCTGTGGAGATGTCGCTTAGCATAGCTTCTCATGTGTTCATGTTTCAATGGTACAAAACGAAAGGAAAAAAAGATTTTGCATTGCATATATAATGCACTTTTCAGTAGGTCACCAAAGGTTTGGCATAAATCACCTTCTCCATCCCCAATGTGACCTTTGCTTCTGATGTTGAATTCTCACAGAACAAAGGCATTTTGCGAGGTGAAGATTAACCTTGTCCTCAGGCTATTGGGCACAGCGCAAATGCCTGGGATTAAGATTTGGTGAAGATTGACTGTAAAATTGTGACAGTGTTACTCTTTGTTGGAAGAGCTGGGCAACCACTCAAATATTGCAAACACTGAAATGTACGATTTAAATAGGAAATATTGTGTGTAGACATCGACAGGCATGTTGTTTATTTAAAGGAGATATGCCTTTGTGAATTTTGATGAAGTGGTTCATAAATAACATCTGTGTGTTCAATTTCTCTCAAATCATCTTTCCTCAGTCAACCGTTGTCCAAGTGGATGTAAAGGTGAACCACTTGGAGGAGGACTGAGGAAATGAGACCTTTTACGACAAATTAACACTCACCCTATGCCCTAGTAATTGGTGTGTTTGGGGTGGCTACTAAGTGCTCTTTGTCTCCATCTGCTGGTGGTATGGCTGAATGGCTTGCTTTCAGCTCTGCTTCCTTTGTGGTCATATTGTCTCTGGTTTGGTCAGTGGTTAGTAATGTGTGAGTTTGTGTAGGCGAGACAGAATGTTTGCCCATCCAGCTCTGTACTATAGCTATCCACAGCATGTTGAATAAGTTTGAGGCTTTATCTAGCTAGCTATTAGTAATGTGCCAGTTATTATTGTCTTCTCTCAGGCATGCTGCTAAAATAGGTTTTAAAAAAATGCTCTAACAAGTTGAAGAGTTGTAACACAAAAGAGTTGATTAGTGTTATACAGTGCCATCCAAACCTGATCCATCACAGCCCAGAATACATGGTAATAATCAACCAGTAGAAGACACACTATGTAAGTGTCATTCTGTTATACTCTTGTTTTGCCTTTTCAAATAATATTTTTGAATCTTAATGAAAGTGGATATAACGATAGACACAGTATATATAATAAAATGAATATTGTAAAAAGCATAAAATATGTCAACATATTTTATCTGTGATTGTTTATGGACATGAACCTTCCAGAAGGACTAACACATCTTCCCCGGTGGACCGTTCCCTCTCAGAACTTTTCATCTTTTTGGACTGGACCTGTCAATCAGGCTGTGGGACTGTGAACAGAATGGATTCATATAGATGTGTGTGGCTGATGAACTGATTCATGTGGTGCTAGTAACTTACAGTAACTGACCCCTGGCTCCCACTGTATCGGGGGTTTGAGTGTGCCCAAATCTCTAACACACACCCTGTACCTAGATGTGGGAGTTAACACACACACACACAGTAGAATTCTACACAGACAGACATAGTAAAGGTTAAGAGACAGACACACACTGCCAAACGTGTAAAACAGGGGATTCTCTTTTTACTTTAAACTAGCTGCAGCTCTCCTGAATGTTTCATAGATCTGTGTTCTAGATCTGCATTTCAAGTTTTGTGTTTTATAGATGTGATACTCTGTTTGTCCCGAGAGTGCCGGCGTGGTGGTGTTGTTGGCTCTAGCACCTGAGGCTATGGCCCTGTCTCTGTCCTCAGGGAGTAAGTGGGGCATGTGTCTCTGTTTACGCCTGGGACTAGGGCGGAACCATCTGTTGGTCATACCGTAGGGGCATGTTTGAAGGTGCAGACACTCGGGTGTGTCATTAACATGACCTGTCTGACAGGAACTTATTTGACACTCCTCCCTCCCTCTCTCTTTCTCTGTCCAACCCCCTCTACTTTTCCTCAGCCTTCACCCCTCTGTATTCCCTTCCTTCCTCTTCTCTTTCTTTTCTTTCCCCTTTTCTGTCCTCCTCTCTGGGAGCTGCGTCCCTGTGGTGGATTGTCAGAATGATGTGTAATTCAAACATTAAACAAATGATGTGTGTTAAAACTTTGCATTTGATGTATTTACTTTGTATAGGTGCTTGAATGTAGCTCTTGTTTGGCTCCGTCTGCAAAGCTGAATGTTTGCATTACCGGGGTTTACTGAGGTGTGTCAGTGTGGAGGTGAGTTAGCTGTGGAACCGGAAAAAAAGTTTCCCAGTTAAGTTTTGTTCCTCCCTCTATAATCTGGGCACTGATACCTGAACCTTCAGCTCCCTCCCCTTCACAGACACACACACACACACACACACACACACACACACACACAAAACAACAGGATTAACCTGACTGAATAATTCCTCACTATTTTCAGCCTATTTGATTTGCCACGAAACCTCACTCACTGATCAATAAAGGTTAACAGAGTTGGATGTGTAGAACATGTTCTACCTCTTTAGTTTACTGTTTTCATTGGGTTTATTTACCTTTGAAGGATTTAATTAGCATAATGTAGTCTACATAGGCGGAACCTTGACCGTAGCAAGGCGGGACATAAGTCGTCTTACCTATTGTGGTAATACCAACTTCCCGATTCACCTGTACTGGATGAACTGGTGGTATCAGCGGTGACATTTTCTGAAGATGCCTAAAGATTGGTTATATGGAAAAAGGTAATTTTGAAGTCACTGTAAAACAGGTAAGAATCATTTGATAGCTCGTAGGGCTGTGGTTTACCGCATAATTTGCGTTGTGGCGTAATATTTTCATGGTGGTCGGGGTGGATGTAAATGTGCGTTGAATAAGTTGTCATTAAAATCCGCCGATTTTTTTATTGTATGTTAAAAGTCTTATCGGTTGTCACATCGCGCCTAACCAACACACAATAACTTAGGTATCTGTTGAATTGACATTGTTGATTTTATATAGTGCATTATTTATAATAATACTAAGGAATGGTCAGTTACAGTATAGGCAGTCGACATTTTTATTAATGTTGCAGACCGCAGCCAGCCTATATATGGAAAGTTTAGCTAGCCTGAGGCGGTCCTCCATGAAGACCCAACTCGTTAGTGCCATTGAGCTGGAGGAAGTCGAGATGGAGGAGGACAAGCAGAATCATCCCATAGAGAACAATAAGGATTTTCAAGAAGTCCAAGGTGAGCTGTTAACCAACTCATTGGATAGTGTTTGGTCACATGCCTGAAAGGGATCATGCTGGTTTGAAATGTGTATGTGGGATTTGAACTTTGATCCTGTTTTGCAGAGACACTGACTTACAGTGTTGAAGAGGCAGTGGAGACCATAGGCTTTGGCCGCTTCCATGTTCTGCTGTTTGTCATCATGGGCAGTGCCAATGTAAGTCTATTTGCCTTTCTGTCTGTCTGTCGCCCTGTCCTTCATGAATAAACAGTCTAATAAGCGTGTGCATATTGCAGATAGCAGAGGCAATGGAGATCATGTTGCTGGCTGTGGTGTCTCCGGAGATCCGCTGCGAGTGGCATCTTCAAGACTGGGAGGTGGCTCTGGTTTCCACGGTGAGGAAATACACCAATCAGCATGTATCATGTTATGTCTATGATGTGTTTCATACTAGTGGTAGCATCACATGTATAACCCTCTGTCCCTCAGATGGTGTTTGCTGGCTTCATGGTGTGTGGAGTGCTGAGTGGATACGTGGCGGATAGATATGGGCGCTGGAAGGTCCGCATCTATGGATTTATGAGATCACACAAGGATAAAATCCAAGCAACTAACTTTTTGAGTTTAGCAAATGTCTGAAAGTGATCGTATCGGCCTATCTATCTAGGTGGTGTTCGGTGGTTCTTTGTGGGCAGCATATTTTTCCCTGCTCACGTCCTTCTCTCCATCCTATGGATGGTTCATCTTTCTGCGCCTGATGGTGGGCTGTGGTGTGGCCGGGTGTTCCCAGGGGTAAGAGACACATGCACATACTGTACACGCTCACACGTGCCCATAAACACATACATTCATGTAAAATGTAAGTACACACGCTGGATACATATTTGGGCATATAGAGATCTAATTTTCACTGCAACACTATTGACAGATAAATCTAACCTAATTTAACCGATGACACCGGCAGATTATACTTACTAATTATTATTTATTAATCCAAAAACTATTTAGAACAAGTACCCCCCTAGCTTCAATAGCTGGTGTTGCCCCATTTGGATGAAATATATTCAGGTTGTTGTTTCTTGTAACTGTCTTCATTTCTTAAATTGACTTGGAGGAATTAGAGCCCATTCTTCTTTACAGTACTACTTCAACTATTTCATGCTCGAGGGCTTTCTTGCATTCAAGGCCCACTTCAAGTCCCCTTACATTGTCCTACTGCAAACTCCATGTTTGGTTCAGCTTCAGCTTTATGACACATTCTCCTCAAGAAATCTCTGGTACTATTTGGAATTAATTGTTGACACTGATGGCAAGTTGGCCACAGGAAAGCAGGCCCAAACCATAACAAACACTGCCACCATGCTTTACTGTCAGGTTCTTCTGTTCAAAGGCAGTGTTTTGTTTTTGCCAAACATGCTGCTTCGCATTGCAGCCAAACAACTCCACCCTTGACTCATATGTCCATAACCCATTGTCCCTGTAGTTGGGTCTTTATCCAGGTGTTGTCTAGCAAACAGCAGTCATATCTTGATATTATCTTTCCTTTGTGCAGTTTCTTTCTGACAGTTGACTCATGCATTTTGATATTCATTGTAGCAAGATACGTTTTTAGATCACTTGATGTTACTCTGGGGCTCTTACAGACTTCTGTGGGCATCTTCTGATCAGCTCTGGGCATAAATTAAGAACCTCAAGTACATTGCCAAAATTTACATTTTTGGACCAGAAACTAGTAACCTTAATAGACTGCATTTAAAAAACAATGCCCTATAATGACAATATCCCATTACACATTGATGCAATGAGACATTTTCTGTGACTCACAGAGTCCTGAAAACAAGCATGGTAAAACCATTGTATTGTGTACTGATATCCCTGATGTTATTATTTGTCATACTTAAGTTTGTAGTCACATCGCATGTCAGTAAAAAGGTCAAGTACATTCGTAAAATGAAACCCATAAGACAGTGTCAAGGTGTTTGTGTGTTTTTGCACACATACCCAGAAGTTGCTGCTTGCAATATACTATCTATAAACACAAACTGGAGCTAAGCTACATAAAAAAATAACATTTGAAATGTATCTAAAAGAAGAATGTATGACTTACTAGAACTGTTTGGAAACTAACTGAAACTAAACTGAATTTGAAAATAACTTTTAAAACAAATTAAAAGGAAAATGTATACAAAAAAACAAAACTAAAATAACCCTCGGGTGTTCTTTCCACATGATGAAATTGCATTTCTTTATCATGATTGCACAAAAGTTTTCAAAGGAAAAGAAGTGTATGATTTGTTAAACTTGGTTACCTTTATCATGGAATGGGGTTAGAATATAGCTCAAATATCCTGGTGTCCAAATATGTTTCTTGCATCTGTATTGTAAATGCACCCACTTGTTCTTCCTCCTTCCTAGGTTTGTCCTAAAAACTGAGTTCATCCCTGCTAGCTATAGAGCCTACCTGTTACCTCTTGCCTCAGTAAGTCTCCATAGCCTCATGTAGCTATCATCGCCCTTATTGTCAACATTACCATTATCACAGTCCCCAACATAGTCACCATTACCAACATTATCATTATCACAGACACCAACATTGTGCACATTACCAACATTACCATTATCATCAGCGACACTATAATCAATATAATCACCTCAGTTTTGTCCTGTTTTCTGACTGCTCTGTAGGTCTTCTGGATGATAGGCTCCATGCTCATCATTGTCCTGGGAATGACTGTGGTTCCCACAATGGGCTGGCGTTGGATGATTCGCCTGTCCGTCATACCCAGTGTCTTCATCCTTGTTCTTTTCCAGGTACAATTTGCTCTCTCTTCTGAGCCTCAGCAGCTCCTGTTTCGACCCCTCCCCCTTCCCAGCTCCGGGCTTTTCCCCACCCGCTCACCTCAGCTTCCCATGACTCCCATTCCGACATGTTGACACGCCTCCTGTTCTAATTGCCCTGCCGTTCCCGTGTGTCTGAAGTTTATACCGGAATCTGCCCGGTACAACGTGTCAGCAGGGAATATTCAGGCTGCCGTGGAAACACTCCAACGCATCGCAAAGATGAACAGGGCCTCCCTCCCACCAGGAAGGCTTGTGGAACCACTAGTGGTGAGTGTGTGCGTGTGCATGCATGCGTGCGTGTGTGCGCGTGCGTGCGTGTGCATGAGTGTGTGTGCCCTTCAACATGTAGTCGTGTGTTTTGATGGCTATGTGCTGTTTTTTTCAGGAAGAGAGGGGCAGTTGGCGTCTCCTGATTAGTCCAACATACAGGAGGACATCCCTTCTCCTGTGGTATGCATGGTAAGTCAAAGAAAGAGGACGATCTCTGCAAAACTGACTCACTGAACAAGGCATGAAGTTGAATATGCCTGTGCTCGAGCCACGGATATAAATGAAATAAACAAACCAGAACATGCAGTAAGCATTGCCAAATGTTTGGGCCCATGGTACTCTGACCTGTAGTGTGTGGAGTCCTTCAGGTGGATGCTCCTCTCATCTCGCTGTCGACGGTTCATCTGGGTTTGTAGTGTTGTTCTGTTACCACTGCCCTGTGTAATGCTCTTCCTCCTGTGTGTGTGTGACTGTTTATGTATGTTCTCTAGGTTTGTGGCGTCCTTCTCTTACTACGGCTCTGTGCTGGGCAGCTCTGAACTGCTGGAGAAGAACCTGCTTTGTGTGACGGACGCCGATGCAGAGCATCAGCAGAAACACCGCCATCCAGAGGACGGGACGTGCTACTGCATCCCCTTCGGATTTGGCGACTACCAAACTCTGCTCGTCAGCTGCCTGGGGGAGGTCGCCCGTAAGTGGGGGGGTGTACGGGGGGGGCAGGAGGCCGTGTGCGCGTGCCTATGCGTGAAGGGTTTGCGTGCGCGTGGAAGTGAAGGCCAGATTTGTGCGACATCATATTCCTTTTTAGTTTTGTCTGAGCAATGGCGCTGTTTGTGTGCAAGTTTGATTGATTCAGTCTCTCTGTCTCCAGTCATCCCTATGAATATATGCATGTTGAACGTGTTTGGGAGGAAGATGAGCCTCGTGCTCCTGGAGCTCATGGCAGCCGTGTTCTTCATGCTGCTCAACATCTGCTCCACCATGTATGCACTTTAAACACTAAGAGGTTTTTTTTCCCCTTTGTTCATTATTTTGTCTTAACTCATTTGCCACACTTTTGATTTAATCTCTCTCACACTCTTGCACTTTCTCTTCCTCTCTAGGTTTGGTTTTACCATTCTGCTTTTCTTGGTCCGGTCTCTGGTCTCTATGAATTTCAATGTGGTTTATATTTATACTGCAGAGGTTTGACACAACTTTAAATTTAATCTAAGTAGGGTTGGAGTTATAACGGTGTACTTTACAGACGTCTCCCAGCTATGTGTTTGTGCGCCTGATTGTCCCTATCTTTTGTTCAGGTGTACCCGACCGCAGTGCGTTCTCTGGGACTGGGTTTCTGTACTTCTTTTAGTCGAATCGGAGGCATGGTCGCCCCCTTCATAGCACAGGTCAGTGGTTGTGTGTTGGAGGTGATGTGGATGATGGCTATAGTTTGTGTGACTGGGTGGTGATTTGTTTGTGATACTGGTGTTGATTTATTTGTTGATTTGTTTGTGTCAGGTGTTGATGTCGCATTCCGTGATGTTGGCTATGATGCCATTTGCTGTGGCCTGTGTGCTTTGTGCTGTTGGAACCTTTCTGTTGCCTATTGAGACCAAGGGACGAGCGCTACTGGTATGCAGCTCCATATCTGTGCTGGTCTGTGAAATGATGATGACGTGTGAATTACAAATGTCACTTTTACTGCTTTATTTTATTGGATAAACTTTTTCTGTTCACAGCAAAGTTCCTGACTGGGGTCGTCGATATGTCCTTTAATACATTCCTGTAAATTAAAAGCTTTATACTTTTGACAAATGTCTTTGTGTTTCAATTAATATAGATATTCACTTTAAATAAAATCAACTGGTCAGCAAGAGGAATACATTCTCATTTTACCTTCACAAATATTTGTCTGTGGTGTACTGAAGCAGTTATCTCGGCCCGGGATGGGAATCTGCTTGGCTCCTGTTTTTGTGGCCCTTGGATTAAGAAAACCTAATCCACAAATTCAAAATATCATACAAATGTTGTGCATTTGTAGAATTGCTTGAAATTAGTTCTGAAGTAGGTGAATCTTGTCTACATTCAATGGGAATTCAAATTTCAGATTCGTTGTTTTGGCCTCCGCTAATAATAATTCTTTTAATTAAAGAGGAAAAACTCACAAAAGCAAATAAATTAAGAAGCAATAGTAAATCAACTGGCTTAGCTATATATCCGCAGGGCTGCTCATCAAGGAGCATTTCTGTGTGATGTTTTTAGCAAACAGAGGTAGGCTTGATAGGGTTCATTGGTAAGGTTCAGCAGCCTTGTAGTCGAGAGGTTTAGAGATTAAATGAGTGTGTAAAACCCCCATGATGTGGGAAGGGCGTGGGCATTACATCGTAGGTGTCTGCGGTCAGGGATTACAAGATGCAGCAAAGCCGTGGGTCATGGGTGAGTCACAGTGTTTAGCTTTTTTGCCCAACCTATTACAAGGCTCAGGTCTTTGGGAATGATAACATGGCTGGTTGTGTGTTTATTATAGTGAGCAGAATTGTTCTCTCTGACAGTACTGGGTGAAAATCTGTTTTAGATCTGTTCTGTGTCAGCTTATATTTGGTATATGCAGGCACCGATACACACATTGCCCAACATTTATAAACCCAAACTCACTTTTTCTATACTGCCCATACATATCTACTCTGTTTCAGTGAGGGTGATCTTACCCTCCAAGCATCATTCTCTGACGAAATAATCTATCCCTCAGGATCATGTTCTAACGGAAGCATCTCTCCTCTGTCATGTTGTAATGGAAGGATCTCTCCTCTGTCATGTTGTAATGGAAGGATCTCTCCTCTGTCATGTTGTAATGGAAGGATTTCTCCCCTGTCATGTTGTAATGGAAGGATCTCTCCCCTGTCATGCTCTAACGGAAGCATCTCTCCCCTGTCATGTTCTAAAAGAAGGATCTCTCCCTTGTCATGTTTTAATGGAAGGATCTCTCCCCTTTAATGTCATTTTCTAACAGAAGGATCTCTCCCCTTTAGCTTCGTATTCTAATGGGAGGGTCTCTCCCTCTTGGAGTCTTGTTCTACCAAAAGAATCGCTCCCTCTCAGAGTAATGTCCTTACTGATTGATCTCTCGCCTCTGATCCCTCTGCTCTTTAATCTTGTTAGAGTCCAGTCTGTTTCCCTGGGACACCATGAGATTAAAAGTTTGTGAGAGAACTGTACCCCGTAGCCAATGACAACATACAGGGTGGGGGGAGGAGTCTGTGCTTGGCTGTTCCCTTCCTCGACCTTGGTCCAGAAAAGTGTCTGGATGTAAGAAAGATCGAGAAAGACTGACTCTGAGAGTTTGGCTTTAACAGATCACACTGAAAAGGAGGGGAGACTGGCTGAGAGACCTGTATGCTGCAATGTAGTCTACTGCAGTGCAGGTTTATGTCGTTTCCGTGGCTGAAGGGGGATTTATATAGGGATTCTAAGGGACAGCTGGCAACCCACGGCTGAGCTGGGGAGGGACGATGTCCGTATGGGCCAGACCACAGCACGGTGCACAGTAAGTCACAATATACAGTCCGGCACTTGGTGTTCTTATGTATTATATTGTATGTATTGCCTATAAAGTATCGGATCAAGACAGATGTAAACTTTTTCTTACGATTTTGGCAGAAATCACTGAAAGCATGAATGCCTTTTGATGTTATACATGTTCATGTTGGTTTCCTCAGCTTTGACACGTCTTGAAATTACTAATACATTACTAATACATGTTTCAATACATTGTAATGTTTCAAGTCATAAATAATAAAAAACTATTGTAAACTCAATGGTGGTTTATTTGTTACTGGGGTGTAAATAGAGACTAATCGTTCCACTTCATATTTTGTTTAAGGTTCTATGCGGTGGGTATTTGAGTATGTGTGTGGGTTTCGTTTGGTGCTTGGTGTGGATGGATCCACTATGTATGAGAACCATTGTTACCGCCTCCCAACACATTCCCTCCCTCCTGTGTATTGCCTGAATGCTTAGGTTATTGTCCTAGCCTGGGGGTGTGGACACGCTCTACCACCCACCCTGAATGTCTCATAAACTCTGTATTGTTACTGTGGACAAAAGGAACCTGCTGATAATGAATACACAACGACCTTATATCCTGCATAGCTGATCACATCATACAGAAATAAGGCAGCATAATGAACTTAGAATGTCCTAGAATGTAGCCTAAGTGCTAGAATGTAGCCTAAGTGCCTTAAATAGTAATTCACGGTGAATAATACTTTCTATGAGTGCTAGGATTAGTTGAGACCCAGAAGTGTCTGTATCAGATACATTTCATTACCCAGAAGCCCAGTGCACAGCAGGGTGGAGCTGGTTTATGTAGGCTCTGACCTGATAACAACATGTCTTCCTTCCTGTGAGGGACCTTACCGCTGATCTTGAGCCAACTCAAGGGGAGAACTTTAATCTGTACACACATGCACGCAGAAAGGCTGTAGGCTACCTGCAACGAAAACAGTTGTAAGATTACATTGAATAGGGAAGTAGGCTTGCTACAGATTGGTTTGTGTCTTACCAGACACTGAAATGCAATTGGTGTGATGACACAGCCAATCAGACTGACTCATTCCAAGTGGCACGCCAGTGTGGAACTCTGAAATCTGTCTGTCTCCCCAGGCATCCAATGAGGAAGTCTGGAACAGGAAGCTGAGATGGAGTTCTCAGGGTGCCCTGCTGTTGCCGAGGCCGACGAGGCCCAGGAGTTGGAGCAGGCGGAGAAGGAAGGCCAAGCCCATGTCCTGTTTGACGACTTCGTCCAGGCGTCCACGTGCCGAGCGACGCTGCGTGCCTTTAACCTGCTCTGTGAGCATCTTCAGCTCACGCACACTCACACCCAGTCACACGCACACTCGCCGACGCAGCAGCCGTTCTACCACACCCTCAAAGAGCGCCTCAGCTACTGGAAGGCCAATGCATTGTGGGCCAAACTGGACAAGCGGGCTGCCCACCACGAGTACGGGAAGGGCCGTGTCTGTGCCAACACTACGGTACTGACCAGTCCGTTTGAGTCCGGTCCACCCCCCCCCCCTTGTGCGAATGGCTTCATTTAATGTGTTTGTGTGAACAGAATTGACATAACGTGTGTGTGTATCCGTGTGGTGTGCGCATGTTAAGTGTCTACGTTTCTGGTCCCCTCCCCCCAGTGTGTGATCATCGGGGCGGGGCCGTGCGGTCTGCGGACAGCCGTGGAGCTGGGGTTCCTGGGAGCCAGGGTGGTGCTACTAGAGAAGAGAGATGCCTTTTCCAGGAATAATGTGCTACACCTCTGGCCTTTCACCATCCACGACCTCAGGGGCCTCGGTGCCAAGAAGTTATACGGCAAGTTCTGTGGCGGGGCCATCGACCACATCAGTGAGTATGGAGTCACCCCCCCAAGCCATCGTCATGGTTACCGCTACTGCTTGTGTCTGATTGGCAGTAATCGTTCATCCGAGAATCCATCCCCTTTTGTCCCTTGTCCGTCCTCCATCTTGTCGTCCCACGCGGGTAGGTATTCGGCAGCTGCAGCTGGTGCTATTAAAGGTGGCCCTGTTGCTCGGGGTGGAGGTCCACGTCAACGCTGAGTTCCAGGGACTTGTGGAGCCGCCCGAGAACCAGGAGAAACAGAGTAAGGCGCGTTCGCTCACGGGTCCGTGCCGTGTTCGCTCACGGGTCTTGGGCCATTCGCGGGCGTCATTCCTTTGTGTGTCTGTGTTCTAGAGTTGGGCTGGAGGGTGGAGGTGAAACCCAAGTCGCACCCTGTTAATCAGCTACAGTGTGACGTTGTGATCGGAGCGGATGGACGACGGAACACACTGCCGGGTAAATCGCAATGTACTGGATGACCTTCAGTTCAGATAAGGCACTAAATGAATCAGCCGGACCTCCCTGAAGTGTGGTCACCCCCCCCCCAAGTTAAAGGCTTTGAAGAGAATACTTCCTGGTTTTCCTGCGTGTCGGTCAGCTGTGCCAATCCCGTGTCTTTCCCCACCAGGCTTCCGGCGTAAGGAGTTCCGGGGCAAGCTAGCCATCGCCATCACGGCTAACTTCATGAACCGGAACACCACAGCGGAGGCCAAGGTGGAGGAGATCAGCGGCGTGGCCTTCATCTTCAACCAGAGGTTCTTCCAGGAGCTACGGGACGCCACAGGAATAGACCTGGAGAACATAGTGTACTACAAGGACGACACGCACTACTTTGTGATGACGGCTAAGAAGCAGAGTCTGCTGGAGAAAGGAGTCATTCTGCGGGTAACAACACACACAAATGCGCCTCCCTTGCATGAAACCCAACACACCTGCATTGCCTGTCTCCTCCTCCGAGAGGCACTGCCACTGAACGGACATTTCTGTCGCGTTGAGGCGGTTGCTATGTGGATTTTCCTTGACCGCATCACATCCTCCCGATCAGGACTATGCGGACACGGAAATGCTCCTCTCGCGTGGCAACGTGGACCAGAATGCACTGTTGGCCTACGCCCGCGAAGCGGCGGACTTCTCCACCAATCGCCAGCTGCCATCCCTGGACTACGCCATGAACCACTACGGACAGCCCGACGTGGCCTTGTTTGACTTCACCTGCATGTATGCCTCGGAGAACGCCGCCCTGGTCAGGAAGAGACACGGACACCAGCTGTTGGTGACGCTGGTGGGCGACAGCCTGCTGGAGGTGAGGGAGTCATCATTAGCAGTCCTGCCAGCTTCCAATATTGACATGTTATTAAAAACATATGTTCTGAATGTTACTCAGCAACTTTGTTACTACATATAGTGTCAAAACTGACTCGCTAAGTTGTTATTGGGGTTATTGTGTGTGTTTGTTGTGTGTTAGCCATTCTGGCCCATGGGGACAGGTATAGCACGAGGGTTCCTGGCAGCGTTGGACTCCGCGTGGATGGTAAGGAGTTGGGCCCAAGGCCTCGCCCCCCTGGAAGTACTGGCTGAGAGGTGAGAGGGCAGGTCTGAGGTCAGGAAATGTGAAATTGCACATTGGGAAATGAAACTATACTGTAACTCACTGCCTTACCTAAATAAATGTATAGCTCCTGAAAGAATTAAGAGACCACTGCACATTTTAATTAAGTTGGAATGGAAAGTTTTGAGAGGACAGAAGTGTTCTATTTGCAGTGGTCTCTAAATTCTAACCCTTCTGTTCCTCAACTTTTTTGGAAAACAAATAGGTGCAGTGGTCTCTTAATTTTTTTCCGGAGCTGAATATTGGATGCCAAAATGTAAAGATCTGAGTAGGCTAATAGAATGATGTACATTATTAATCTCTCTCTCACTGTATCTCCTCCCTCTCTTTTCTTTCCTCTTTCTCACTCTCTCTTTTGTTCTTTGTTTCAGAGAAAGCCTTTATCGCCTCCTTCCTCAGACCACTCCAGAAAACATCAATAAGAACTTTGGTCATTACACTGTAGACCCAGCTACACGCTACCCTAACATCAACCCACAGCTGATTACCCCAGCACAGGTTCACACACACAAGAGAATACACACACACAAACACACATACACAGCTTTGATGACAATGATTAACAATGATAAGATGCTGCAAATGATCAAGGTATGGACAATATTTTCAGGTGGCCCATCTAATAGACACGGGTGAGTGTGGAGATTTGGGTGAGGACCAGGAAGCCCTCCCCCCGTCCCCCTTACCGAGACTGCAGCCAAAGGGTGAGTCTGACTCCGAGTGCTAAGCAGGACACTCACGTAACGCTATCAATTGGCTTGAACTCTGAACCTTGACCTCTTCACTGCTATTTGTATTCTGTCTCTCGTCTACCCCTGGTTTCCCAGAGTCCTTCTCTCGCACCGGTAAGCTTTTGTCGTGGTGCCAGGAGCAGACCCAGGGTTACTGTGGCGTCGCTGTCAGCGACCTCACCACTTCCTGGAAGAGTGGCCTGGCCCTGTGTGCCCTCATCCACCACTTTCGTCCTGACCTCATGTGAGTCACATTTGGCCTTTGACTTTGTGCTCCTTGCAAATCAACCCACCGATCGCTTCACACTCTCACACGGCACATCCCGGCCGTGGTATTTGGACTCTGTGGTCGACTTGCAACATTACAGATGCCTTATTACTAATCCCACATTTAATCCTTCTGAACTCTGATTTCATACGAGATCATGTGGGCGTGTTTGGTGTGTCTGCTCATGTGTGTATGTTTTGTGTGTCTGCTCATGTGTATATGTTTTGTGTGTCTGCTCATGTGTGTATGTTTTGTGTGTCTGCTCATGTGTGTATGTTTTGTGTGTCTGCTCATGTGTGTATGTTTTGTGTGTGCTTATGTGTGTATGTTTTGTGTGTCTTCTGTGTTTGCTTGTGTGTGTGTAGGTGAGGCAGATGGCACATGAGAACATATTAATTAATGCACTTTTATTTGCCTGCATGGTTCAGTGTCTCTCTTAATCCTAGGTCTGGTGTTTTGTTCGTGAGTGTTCATGTTCTTTCTTTGACTCTCTTTCTCTTTCTGCAGTGACTTTGACTCTCTGAAAGAGGAGGAAGTGGAGGAGAACATGAGGCTGGGGTTGGAGGTGGCAGAGCAGGAGTTCAGCATCTCTCCTGTGATGACTGTAGAGGAGATGTCCTCTGTCAGTGAACCAGACACTCTCAGCATGGTCATGTATCTCAGCCAGTTCCACCAGCTCTTTAAGGATGCGCTGCCCCCAAGTGGTGAGATTCTGAATATTTTATAGAAGGTTTACGTAAATTTGATTGTAATTCTATCTATTAAGACATATGAATTCCAAGTAAACGTGTGAAATACAGGTCCTCTTCTTATTAGTTTACTGAGAAATATTTGAAAATGTATGCACTCATAGATAGTATGATCATAGATAGAAAGGTTTATCCCTGCTTTGTAGATAGTTATAAACCAAGTGGTTGGAAACCAGACTGCTGACATGTTGATAGCTGTGGTATATGTAACCAATAAGGCATGAGGGGCTGTGGTATATGGCCAATATATTCCATGGGTATGACAACACAGAAATAGTTATTCAACAGTTAGTTTATCCCTGATATAGTGATTCTTTCCATGGTGTTTTTAAAGATGCCCTCTGAGAGTTTTGCAAATAAACAGCAACATGTTATGTCTCCTGTTTTGAGCTGGATGTGTAATATGTTGTTTATTAACATCGCAGTAACTGGAAATGTACCACAAACCCCCAAGATGCCTTTTCTCCTCTCCTTTATTACTATGTATTGCCTCTCCTTCATAACTTAAATAGCTAACTAAGCAAAAAAGGGGTTGAATGTTTGTTCTGTTTCTACTCCCTGTCTGTGCTGGTGGAGGTAAAGAGATGAGGGAACTTTGCTCTGATTGCTGTCTCCTGCCTACTCTCTAGAATCCCAGACGGAGGTGGTCCCAGAAGGGAGGGCTGCTCTGATTGGTCCTGCATCCCTCCTCAGCCGGCTGGGCCACAGCCCATCCCGGAAGCGTAACCCTAAGGTACACAGCAGAGTCTCTGTCTGGGTGTGGGTCTATACATTCATGTGGGGACACGCCTGTTTGACTGTGGCCCTCCAATCAGGAGCAAAAGGAGAAAGATGCGGAGGGGAAGAGGAGGAAGACTTGTCGACCATGTCTGGAGGACGTGAGACAAGATCTCCGATTGGTGGACAGTTACGTGGTGAGCAGTGGAACCTGTAGTCCTTAGTAACAGACACTGTAGATAGTTTAAAGAGCAACTATATGAAATTACAAGGCAGTGGTGTATTTCAGTGTTTAACCCAATGCCATTGAACATTTACAGGAAGAGGCTGCACTGTGCTATGTGGGCGGATCCAGCCAGAGTCGAGTGCGTTCTATGGCCAATCAGCTGCTGGCCAAGTTTGAAGAGAATGCCCCTTGCCCCTCCTCTACTCCAGCTGCAGTGCTACGCAGACAGGTGGGTGGAGGGTCAGATATCTCTGCTGTTGTTACTAAAGGTATATTCTCTTCCTCGGAGAGACAGGACTGTTTATTGTAATATTAAAAAACAGCTGTGCTGAAGAAATGAGCTTATGCAACAGCGAGGTTAGTCATGACGAGCTTGTGATTGTGATTGTGATGAGGGGCAACAAAGTAATCATAATTCACCACAGGGTCTGTGGTGGAATGCAGTTGTACCTCTTCTACTCTGGGCTCAACTGTCTAATTTGCAGTTGTGAAGCAAATTTTGTGATTTCAATACATTTTGCCAGGCGCATGTGTGAGTGATAAAACAATCAGTAAGGAACTGGAACATGACTTTGTTAAGATTAGATAGCTGGATGCTACTTCTCA
This sequence comes from Esox niger, assembly GCA_016801105.1. Lineage (NCBI taxonomy): Eukaryota > Metazoa > Chordata > Actinopteri > Esociformes > Esocidae > Esox > Esox niger. Next base: position 18,330 of record JACXGJ010010421.1, read on the forward strand.
AGAAAATGTACAGCTAACAAAGTGACTGTCACTTAAAGTGCTGATCAACACAATTTGCAGTGGCACATTCTGTCTACCCATCTAACCCTGAAGAGATCTAGTTTAGATCATCAGCAGTGAGCAGAACGACTTACTTTGTCTTGAGGATACAGGCGCTAAGCCAGATTAGTTGCTCTCCGACAGGCATTTACGACTCAGTGTCACTGGGATATGCTGAGCTAATAGAATGTTTGACCTTTGCTTGGAGTAGCACAACAAGTTACCTGTTGATTGGAAGGAGCGCTGTGATTGGAAAAACATTTTGGGATGTGCTCTAGTCCGGGTTGTGGTTTGGCCTAAAGGTAGCCGTGGCCCGCTCTCTCTACTAACTCTGCTAACTGACCACCAGGGGGACTCAATGCCCACACTGCCACCCCCTCCGACATCACCTGAACCCAAGTCAAACCTCGCCCCTGTGGCTTCCGCTGCCACCTGGAAACAGGTACAAGTGGAAACCTGTGGTTCTTAGAGGAATGCTCTTTCTTAGCAGTTGTTTGCTTTGTATCACAACATGTCACTTCATCAAACTCATCCACACACCCGCTCTGCCATCTTAACCCATTTAACTCCTCCCCACACCCGCTCTGCCATCTTAACCCATCTAACTCATCCACACACCCGCTCTGCCATCTTAACCCATCTAACTCATCCACACACCCGCTCTGCCATCTTAACCCATCTAACTCATCCACACACCCGCTCTGCCATCTTAACCCATCTAACTCATCCACACACCCGCTCTGCCATCTTAACCCATCTAACTCATCCCCACACCCGCTCTGCGATCTTAACCCATCTAACTCATCCCCACACCCGCTCTGCGATCTTAACCCATCTAACTCAAGAAGAAGCGCACACCGCAGCAGGAGCAGATGAGCTTCAAGTACAAGGAGAAGGTCAAGTGTCACACTCTGCCCAGCAGGGGGGAGCAGGTACGCCAGCCCAGAGGTCCCTGGGTAATGTAGATATAATACAGGCGTATAGATTAGTAATGCGGTCCCGTCCATTTCTTAGCCCTGCAGTGTCAATCTGTACCCAAATGTGTGTCATTGTTCGGCTGGTTTTATGCTTCCCTGATGTGTGTTTGCGACGCAGAAGACCAACTATCAGAATTGTTTTTCGACAGGTGGCGTCAGTCCTACGCGATGCAAATCCCCTCAACCAGCAGACGAATGTTACACTGTCTGACGTAAGGCAATGAGTTGTTCCCTTAGTTTAGTAAAAACACTAAGCTGAACTACAAATCAACATTTACACGTTAACAGATCTACGGTCAGTGTCAGCAGTAAAAAAGGCCTTGGGTCTACTGTAACATTGCCCAAGTGTGGTCAAAGTGGGCTTTGAATTGACTTAGACATATTGTGGTCCACAGGGCAGTGTCAGGTCACAGTCCTATATTATGTTGTTTATCATTAAGAACTGCTGTTTCTTAGCGAAGAGAGTCGACTGAACTTGAGTCAGGGTGCAGCTTGTTTTGTCTTTAAAGTATTTTTGATGAATTCACTGCAGGCCATGTGGCATGTGACCACTCTGCTACTGAAACTGTTCATTTCAGTTTTCTGAAAAAGCAGAGGAGGTATGTGAATCCATGTATGCAGGTTTTGTTCATAGTTGCATAGCAGTTTATTGCAAAACAAGGTTTCTCTCAGTATCTGCAAGCTTCCATTCTTAGCATCCTCTCTGTCATTCCTATATTTGGCGTTTGGTCAGTTGATGTGGACAGTTTTACTGTTGTTTCCACTGGAATAAACAGAAATATGATTTACTGACTGTAAAGAGAGCATCCAATGGAGGATACATGCTTCTGTTTGTTTTTGACTTCCACATACCCTGATGGAACTGGTATAACACAAAATGAATGACTTTCATTTTATCACTGTTTGTGTGTGTGTGTTTTCTATATTTTCTCTTGCTTTTAGAAATACATTCAGATGTACTCAGGGGGAGTTATGTCATTGGCTGAACAGATCTCCAGTCAGCTTCAAAGACAGGAATCCCCATCACCTCAGCCCATTCCTGATAAGAAAGAACCAGTGAGCGTAAATCTCAATCAGTCGATTTGAACAAACATTCAGCGGTCATTAAATTAAACTCAATAGCACAGCGAACACTTTTCTTTCCCTCCCATCTTTCCCAGACGGGCGTACGACTGATGCTGGCGGGGCCGAGCGGGACCAGTGATGTGTGTTTCTTCTGTGGTAAGCGTGTGTACGTGATGGAGAGACTCAGTGCCGAGGGCCTGTTCTTCCACCGGAGCTGCTTCCAGTGTGACCACTGCAGCGCCACCCTTCGTCTGGCCTCCTATGCCTTCGACCGGCCGAGCGGTGAGCCCATGGGGAGGGATGAGGAAGAGCCAGCCTGGGTATGGGGAGGGATGAGGAAGAGCCAGCCTGGGTATGGGGAGGGATGAGGAACAGCCAGCCTGGGTATGGGGAGGGATGAGGAACAGCCAGCCTGGGCATGGGGAGGGATGAGGAAGAGCCAGCCTGGGCATGGGGAGGGATGAGGAAGAGCCAGCCTGGGCATGGGGAGGGATGAGGAACAGCCAGCCTGGGTATGGGGAGGGATGAGTAACAGCCGGTATGGGGAGGGATGAGGAAGAGCCAGCCTGGGTATGGGGAGGGATGAGTAACAGCCGGTATGGGGACGGATGTAGTGTCACCGTAGTTAATATTGGTTCAGAATAGAGTCAAGGTGGGGGTGTGACCCGGGTTCATTCCGCCGGCGACACCAAACCAACCGGGAGCCCCGCAAAAGGTGGTACAATCCGATATGCCTTGTCCAGGTTGTGGGCAGCAAGGAACAGTGAGGGTTGCCGTGCCACTTTTTTCCCTCTGACTCCTAATCTGTAGGCCTGCAAGCAAATAGGGGTTCTTAGATCAAAGTGCATTCAACACCAAGCACAGATGTCCTGGGTACATTTCTGGTTGAGCAAGCATCATAGTAAGAAGTAGAAAGGCTGGTAGTAATTGATAACTTCTGTGCGCTCTACGACAAGCACACAAAAAAGACATTAAGCACATCATGTAGTTGGCACTGAAATTCAACCACAACATACATCAAAGTATGTTGGATGCATTGTGTGAAAGGTTTGCCTGATATCATAATGCCTGAGAATTGCCAGTATTACCAGCTCTTTAACAGAGCAGTAGATAAAAAAACATCATATAAACTACATATCAAGTTAATATACATCCAGACGTTTTCTGATTGAAAATCCACTTAATACCGCATGGTTCTTCAGAACAGCTGGCGTATACACACAGACCACTTGTTCTGGGCTCCTAAACGCATCTGACCTGCAGGTCGGGGGGCATTTACTCTACCAAATGTCAATCACACTGATCACAACCCCCGGGCTGACGATACGCCTCATGACCACACGCCACAGGACTTTGATGATCACCAGACCAGAGATAAACAAAGTTAACACATGAACATGAACACATTCCCAGTGTGTTGCTGGCTTCACCGTTAGCGCCCAGGGCTGCTCGGACATAACGCTTTTTAAATGTGCTTGTTTTTCTCTGATCTGGGATGTGCACGTGGGCTAGCACGTGTGTGAGATAGAAGCAGTATTGTACGTCTTTTGGAGTCTTGCTGTGCGTTTGTAGTG
>JACXGJ010010422.1:0-21984 GCA_016801105.1 Esox niger
GGGAGGGAGGGAGGGAGGAGAGAGGGGCTTACGCTCCTGCACCTAAACGCATGCAGCTGTGGCTCAGATTCCTGTTGAGTTTAGCAAAGTTTCTGTCTTTTCAAAGGTACATCGAGTTCCTTTTTCCTTCTCTGGCATCTGGGCCACTTTATTTGTTGCGGTCTGGAGTTCCCGTGTTGGTTGGAAGTTTCATCTACTAAGGTTGGATTTCAAAGCGTTTGTGTTGTGGTAGAGTCGGCGGAGTTCAAAGGTCATGTATTTGAATTGTGATAATAGTTCTTAATTTGTATTTTCTGTAACTGTTTGTAATTAATAAGCTGTGCGCGTGCATGTGCGCATGTGTGTGTACTTGTAGTGGAAAAAGTGAAAATGTGAAAATGTATCCACTAACTACTTGACACACACACGCACACACATACGCACACACGCACACACACATCCTCTTCCAGTTTTGCATGGTTTTGGTCTTTAATCAAGCCCATCTTATCCAACTGGAAATTTCCATCCAGCATCTCAACCACAATTTAGGGTAAACACTCATTTTGAAAAACGCTCCAAAAGCGTTTTTTTCTTCTTCACATCCGGCAGTAACAAATATATTGATTGCCTGGAAATGAATATTGATCACAATATGACATGACTCCTCGTCGCATCTAAAATAACAATGTATTCAAACCCCAACTATTCTGCAGAAAGATATGGAGTGTGCCCCTACCCCCCACTGCATCCTATCGAACCATTCCAATGTGAGTCCTCCAGACAAATATGAGATGTGTGTCATGATGGCATCCTACACATGTAGTGCCCTGGATGGAGAATAGGGTGATGTATGGGACTCAGTCTGTCTCCTGGAACAGGTTCGGATGATAGGGAACGTACGTCTGTTTCCAATGATGCAGGCGTGAGTTTTGCGGGAGTGGGAAGCAGCTTGAAAGCTTGGCAGTGGCGCCTCTCCCTCACTTTGCCTGCCCCAGACAGCTAAACAAAATAATGATGCAGATGTTCAGATGTAAGTGTTCGGCTGTGGAGGAGTCTGCACTTTTCTCTCTCACTATCTCTCTCTCATCTCTCTCCACTCATCTCTCTCTCTCTCTCATCTTTCTCTCCTTCACCGATTAGAAATTGCTTCAGCTGTAACTGTATATTTTTCTCTTTGTCTCCGGTCAAAAAGCTGTAGATTCACTTTAATCTCTGTGTCTTTCTTTCCTCTCCTCTTTTCCCTCACTCTATTCCCTCTCGATCCACACTCGCTCCTCCCTGTCTATCTCCACCTTCCGATGTCTCCCTGATCTCATCCCTCTTCCCTCTCCTCACAATCTATTCCCTATGTCCTCCATCCCTGTCTCTTCCGTGTCTATCCCCTCCCCTCCCACTCTTTGCCTTGATTAGGAGTTTCCACATGGGGAGCTGAAGGACGGGCCGTTCTTAGACCATCACTGTCCCCTAGAGGGTAAGACAAATAATACGGCCGTGTTAAAAACCGCAAGGATTAGCATACTAGCATCTGCCGTCATCTCTGGTAAAATCGGCGATAATAAATGATGAATACAATTACAGAATAACTTGACTTAAAAAAAATGTTTTATCTCCTGACACATTGTTTGTGGATTTGTTTTACAGTATTGGTAGTACAGTATTTGTAGTACAGTATTTGCAGTACAGTATAAGTTGTACAGTATTTCTTGTACAGTTTATCTTGTACATTATGTACTCTGTGTACCACAGGCTGTCATTGTGCCGTCAGGTAACAAGTCTCTAGATGAACCTGTTGTCTTTTTTCAGTGGTGCTCCCTCCGGAGAAGGCAACTGAGGGCTGTGATCGCTACCTGCAGTACCTCCACTCAGACCCTGAGCCGGACCGAGAACTGTCCAGAGGAGGAGGCGCTGGAAAGGCCTTGCAGGGCAGGAAACGCATTAGCCTCCATGTAAGATATGTATGCCAATGTATTGACCAGGATCTACCGTACATTCCTATGACCAGGGTCTAGCGTATATTCCTATGACCAGGGTCTACCGTACATTCCTATGACCAGGGTCTACCGTACATTCCTATGACCAGGGTCTACCGTACATTCCTATGACCAGGGTCTACCGTACATTACTATGACCAGGGTCTACCGTACATTCCTATGACCAGGGTCTACCGTACATTCCTATGACCAGGGTCTACCGTACATTCCCATGACCAGGGTTTGTAGAATATTCACATGACCAGGGTCTATAGTATATTCACATGACCAGGGTTTATAGTATATTCACATGACCAGGGTTTATAGTATATTCACATAACCAGGGTCTATGGTATATTCCCATGACCAGGATCTATAGTATATTCCCATGACCAGGGTCTATAGTATATTCACATAACCAGGGTCTATAGTAAATTCGAATGACCAGGGTCTATAGTATATTCACATGACCAGGGTCTATAGTATATTCACATGACCAGGGTCTATAGTATAATCTTATAAACAGTAGGTCACATGATCACAACATTTTTTAAATTGCTTTTATTTGTTTGTTTTATTTACGAGAGACATTACTGAGACAATACTCCTTCATTTTTCTCTCTTTTGTTCTTTCTCTTCTTACTTCCTTACTCTCTTCTCCCTGTCTCATTCCTTCTTTGTCTCTCCCTTGCCTCCAACTTTCTTTTCTCTCTCTCCTTTTCCCTCTCATTCCCTTCAGTCTTTGGTCTCTGTCATTTAGCTCTCTCTATCCATCTGTGTGTCAGCTAACTCTCTCTCCATCTGTGTCAGCTAACTCTCTCCATCTGTGTCAGCTAACTCTCTCCATCTGTTTGCCTGCTTACTCTCTCTCCATCTGTGTCAACTAACTCTCTCCATCTGTGTCAACTAACTCTCTCCATCTGTATGCCTGCTTACTCTCTCTATCTGTGTGTCAGCTAACTCTCTCCATCTGTGTCAGCTAGCTCTCTCTCCATCTGTGTGTCAGCTAACTCTCTCCATCTTTATGTCAGCTAACTCTCTCCACCTGTGTGTCAGCTAACTCTCTCCATCTTTATGTCAGCTAACTCTCTCCATCTGTGTCAACTAACTCTCTCCATCTGTGTCCCCTATTCTCCTCCTCTTCCCTGTCCACTATTCTCCTCCTCTTCCCTGTCCCCTATTCTCCTCCTCTTCCCTGTCCCCTATTCTCCTCCTCTTCCCTGTCCCCTATTCTCCTCCTCTTCCCTGTCCCCTATTCTCCTCCTCTTCCCTGTCCCCTATTCTCCTCCTCTTCCCCCATCCCCTATTCTCCTCCTCTTCCCTGTCCCCTATTCTCCTCCTCTTCCCTGTCCCCTATTCTCCTCTTCCCCCATCCCCTATTCTCCACTTACACCTCCTCTCCCTCATTATCTGTCTCCTCCTCTTCTCTGTCCATAAGTTATTTCTAACTCCCCTATTCTTAGTTTTTCTATGTGTCTCATTACCAACTACTTGTAAATACAATTAAAGTGCTTCTGCTGAATCTGATTCTCTTCCTGGTTTATATTCCTGCTTTGGAAAGCAGACAGTCTGGAACAGAGAAAGTTACCATGGAATTAAGAACTGCCAGTTGAGTAAGGGAAGATGTGACTGCTGCCCTCTACTGGTTGTTGTTTCTATGTGACAAGGATAAAATAGATTATGTCCAAAATGGCACCCTAGAGAGTGCACTGCCTTTGACTAGAAGTCTGTGGGCCCGGGACAAAAAGCCATCTCTCCAAGGTGTATGAAAGCATTCAACCTGAATGATTCAGAGGGATTTAGAAATTGCTTGAAGACAGTGGTAGCTCAATAGTTCATCCCTGGTGTTAATGGGGAATATTCCTTATGTTTTAATGACAACAGGATCTGGAGTGTGACGTATCATTGGAGGAAGATAATGGCCAGGAGTGGATCTTCACGCTCTATGACTTTGACAACAGCGGCAAAGTTACCAAAGAGGTAAGCGGCAACTGTTGAACACTGGTTGAACCCTAGCTGGGCACGGAGAAGGAAGAGGCTTTGGGATTGATGTGTCCGCTATGACACGTTACAACAGCCTGTAACTGCTCTGAGGTTACAGTGGTGTGGTGTTTCCCCTCTCAGGACATGTCCAGTCTGATGCACACCATCTACGAGGTGGTGGACGCGTCCGTCAACCACTCGTCATGTCACAGTAAGACCCTACGGGTCAAACTGATCGTCACACCGGAGGCCAGCCCTCGCAGGAAGGACCAGGACCAAGCTGCACCAGGTGAGACGTGTGCAGGCTCCCAGGAGAACTGAGATGCCATTGTTGAACTGCACTATATGTACACTGCTGTATGTGTGAAGAACTTCATGTGTGCAATATTATATATGTACAGTGCTATATGTAACATGCTTCCTATGTACAATATCATGTATGTACATTATTATATGCCATTTCGAAGTACACCACTAGTCTACCCATACTGTTTAAGTGTGCCGCTATTGAACGTCAGCCTAACAGAGCTCCCGTGTCTGTCGTCAGACCGTGAGTCCAGGGAACGCTGTCCCCAAGAGGAGAGTAGACCAGCAGACCGAGGGCTGTCTGCTCACGTCAGGTCTGGTCCCTCTGGGCCGAGCGGGGGGGAGCCCTCCCCAACTGATGGACAGCATTACTGTGTGGACGAGAACACAGAGAGGAGAAACCACTACCTGGACCTGGCTGGTATAGAGAACTACACATCCAGATTTGAAGGTTGGTTCCTCACACCATGCCCACTAACGTTTTATCATTATTACGACCTGAACTGGTTAGTACCTAAAAGGCTGGTTCATTTTCGTTGACTGGACGTAGCCTTCATTATTATTATTATTATTTATAAATTACAATTTTCCCTCTAAACTTTGACTGTGACCTGTGAACTTTGACTTATGACTTCTGTCCAGATGGCTATGGGCCCAGGTAGTGGATGACGATTGATATCACATAGGACATGCCTTTCGCCCCTCTCCCAGGGTCCATCCATCCCCCACCCTCCCAGGAGACCCAGGGACGGAGTTCCCAGTCCCAGAACCGCTCCCGTTCCCAGGAGCCGGAGGCCCACGCTGCTGCCACCAACCACCAGCGCCGCTCGCAGGTCATCGGAGAGAATTACAGCCCCCTGGAAGCTCGGGGTCGAGGCCCCTCGCACCTCTTCAAGTCCCCCAAGGGAGCATCCAAAGGGGGCGGATTGACCGCCGGGGGGAACGACAAGGCCAAGTCCAGTAAATGCAATGCAGGGCACTACCCGTCACACCCGCTTCTGCAGACCATGCTGCACACGGGGAACCCGTCGCCTGGTGGCCACGGGGGCCAGGACGTGTACCACCTCCCCCACCACACCCACCCGTCCGCCAGCCACCACCCTCTGCAGCACAGTCACAGCAGACGGCTCAGGGCCAAAGCCAGGGAGAGCCAGGGTCCGTCCGCACCCAAAACACCCCTGTCCCCCCACTCTCACGGCCAGCACCAGCACCAGGCTCCGCCTCCGCCCCCTGCCCTGGAGAGGGATCAGGGGGCGGTCCCGACCTCAGGCCCCGGGTCCTTTGTCGTACCCCTGGTTCAGCGGCATGAGCACCACCATCACCACGAACACCACCATCACCACCACTACCACCACTACCACCAGACATGACCGCCACACGGCCGTGGGCTGATCCCGGTCGGACACTGAGGGACCGCCGGGGACTGAACGAGCCGCACCCGTCGGTCCGAAGAAGGACTTCACAATCTCCTCATCCAGTGGGAATATTTTAATTTCTGTCCAGGGCTGGCGAGTGCGCAGTGGCACCATAGTTAATAGCTCCCTAGTTTGGCCCAGTGCCCGTGCATTCTGGGTAAATCTAGGGCATTGCAGGGATCAGAGAACCAATCAGATGCAGCCTGCCAGGTGTGCTCGTGGGTGTTGGATTGTAGAGGGTTGCTGAGGACATGCGATTGGGGTTTTCTCAGACATTTCACATGTCCCAGTACGGAATCTCAATCGATTCACACTGTGTGATTCAAAGTTCTGAATCTGACTCAAATCACACAATATGATTCACCGTCCTGGAACAGAAATACCCTCCTGAACCAAGCTACTTTTTACTTACTACACATTGAATTTCAGAAAGGGATACTAGATTATAGGAATATAATCCATAGAACAGCCGTGCCCGTTAAAATCTAGGATTTTAGGATTCAATGTTAATCTTTGTGTACTGAGGTCAGAGGTCATCAATATTGACACTTGGTATAATGCCATAGATTTGCTTTAACCCCAGAATTCATAAGAACTGTCTTTGTTTTAAGGAACTGGGTGATATTCGGGACACAATCCATATGCCAGTCAGAGAGAGTATGTTGTTGTGTGTTTATGTGTCTCAGAACTTTCCTCCAAACCATGGATCTCAGGTGTTCACTTTCCTCAAAGCAGAGCTGGCCAATTCCATTCTGGTGGACCAACACACTTCTGATTCTTCTTTCTACCAAGTAGTTAATTGAACTCCCAGGTTGGAATCAGTCCCTGCCTAGAAGGAGATAATGAAAACCAGAAGTGTTTTAGACTTCAGGACCTGGAAATGGGCGGCCCGGCGCAAAAGGCTTCTATTACTTTCTCTATGGAGGCAGAACCCTGCTGACGGACTCAAGGGCTTCCATTTTAGAGGATATGAAATCACCACTGCCAGTTTTAATGCAATATCTCCCTATATATGTATAGAATTTATATATGTTAACATATTTTACTGTATACTTATACTGTGTGTATATTCATATTATTTCGTCACGCATTATAAGAATGCATAAATGACTTTGTATTTTATATTTTAATGAACATTATATAGTTCATTTATAAAAGCCTGTTTCTTAGTCCCGTTTTTTGTGGTTCATACTTTTCCTGCCGTTTTGTGTCTACTACTGCCACCGCGTGATTAGAAAGCACTGTATCGCAAAATACAATGTTAATGCGTTGGACGAAGCCACCAGAGGGCACCTGCTGCTCCAAGTGCCGGGAATGGAGTCAAAAACCGGTTACAAGTAAGATATATTTAATAATCGTATCCTACTACGTGAATTTACGCCGGCATTCAGAAAAACTACTGACGTTTTATACCAACAGAAAGCATGAGGTCGAATTGATACGAGCAATCTGGAATTTTTAACATCATTTTAAAATTATTATACATCCACTGATGGGAAATATTACTTAGAAATGCCTCATACAGCTACTATTGGAGCTGTCGTACTTCACAAAAATATTAGTTTATTTTACTCAAAGACAACAAAGCATATTTCCTTTGTCAATATCGGAGCAATTCCGATATGTATATAATATATTGTATCTCAAATAGATTAAAATAATCCAGTTGAAAAAAGTGGACACTAATGTACACCCTACAAATGTACCAAGATTCTTTTAAGTGTATTTCACATAGTTACAAGCTAACGAATCCATAAAGTTGTCATTAATTACATAAAACGTAAATATTAGTATACACATTTTATTTGTCTTGGGTATTCTCTCTGTATTCTGTATTCAGACTCCAGAGATCGACAGCTGTAGTCTATATTGGAGTCCTAATTTTGTGTTTCATAGCACGACACAAGCTACATGACATAGTAATTACAAGTAGCACAACTCGGTTGCGCATTGAGCTCTGGCCATCAAGGATTTGTGCAGGAGCCAACTAAGAACCCCGGCTGTGACAAACAATGGCAGCTATGAAAGGAGAGGGGAGGGTCGGCTAAATGCAAATATATTCACTTTGTGTAGTTGAGAGAACCTCCTCCAACACTGACAACTGGCAATTTCCAGCCTAACTACGCTGCCTGGAGGCTGACAATCACGCACAAGGTCTCAAGTCTCGCCACTTCCCTTCGTTAAAGCAGTCAACTTCTTATAACTGACTTGTTTCCCAAATTGAATCTGTAAATTCCATCGAACAAGAGTTAAACAACCGTCAGTGACGATGGACATTTGGTGACATCCGCGCCTCGCGTCAAGGGCAGGAAGAGCTGTGCACCTGCGGAACGAACCCAAAAAGGTAAGCGTGTTTGACATATCGACAGGTACATTTGATTTATCAAATGTTTTATCAAATATCGTACTATAAAAAAAATATTTTTGAAGTGCGGTTGTGAAACTTTTCATTTCAACAGTACTAAAGTAAATCACCCCCACAGCCATTTTTGTAGCCAACTCGACGGGCAAAGTGTGCTTTGCTCTACAACTTCTCCCTTGCTCTAACACATGCCATACAGGGGCTTTGGTACCCATAACCAACATCTCATTCGATGCTCATAATAGTGTTTGAGACAAGAGGGTGAAACACCGTGCTGCTTCGTTTAGAGCTGCTAAGCCTTTCTCAAGAAAACGTGATTATCCTTAGCCCAACGATACGCTGGCTTTCATTCAAGACCTGCATGAGAAAGGCTTTGCAACACAATGGATCTGTGGGAGCTTGTCTGCTTCTATAGAGACACTGGGAAACGGAGAGGGAATATGGAACAGGATGAGAGGAATCTTGAATATTGATAATGTCATGGGAGAGAGTGAGAAAGTTTGTGTGTGTGTGTTTGTTTGTTTGTGTGGGTGTATGTGTGTGTGTGTGTGTGTGTGTGTGTGTGTGTGTGTGTGTGTATGTAAACAATTGTTTCCCTTGCCAATAAAATATTTAAAAATTGAAATAAAAGTTTAACTGAGAGAATGATGACATGTAATAAACACAGATTGGATGGTAATATTTAGTAAAATGACTCTTCTGTATAGAGACTATTTCTTTACAAATGTTTTCTCAGTAATAATAAAAAACTGGTCAGTAATAAAAACTGGTCTCAGCTATCCCCAGATGTGAGGAGACAGCTTTAATGTCATAAAATTAGTCTAACCAGATCTATGTCAACACTTTCAGACACCATGAAAGGTGATTTAATGGTAATGTCATTTCTACATTGTCCAACACATGTTTAATGGCCTTGATTGTTTAATTATTTCATTTAATTATTCAAATATTTTATACAATTCTCCAAACCAGGGCATATTCTGTTACCATTAGACTATATTGAACTACATTTATAAAACAACTATTGTTTTTTTAGGTCTTTTACACCAAATCCTTGATTAGATTAAAACTCTCTCAAGTCTGCTGTCTCATCAATGAGACAAAATATAATTGTCACATCATTTTACCTGTAGTTCCCTCTGATTGTGCTGCAGCTTTTTATTGTGTTCAGACTCTTGTGCATCTGGCTATGTAAGCCATTCATCTGTTGCATTCACAGAATGCAGTGTTTGCTGACTTTTAGCTGAGGTATGAATTCCGCAAGAGACAGAAGTCACAAAGGTGACAGCAAATTAGGAACTTTTGATGTTGCAAATGAGTGGTATAATTCAGGGGAACAGACTGGTCATTGCAATTCACAGCGAAAGAAGCAGTAACAGCCTGTGAAAGGGAATACGGACAGTCATTAGTTGCACTAAACAAATTCATTCCTCATTAATCAATTCTTGGAGCCATAAAATAATAAAAATACTTTATACATGAAGGCGTTTTTGAATTCGCTCTGTGACACGCACAAGCCCTTCCAAATAGAAAGGAAAGCACTGTTGGCAAATGCTAAATGAGGGATAGAGTTAGAAATACTGTATATGTATATATGCCATGCTTTGTTTTGTTATGTTACTTGATTCATAATTGATTGTGTTCTTTTGCGCATCAATGAACACACAATACTCCATAATGGCAAAGCAAAAACACATTTTCGAACTTTGCAACAATATATTAAAAATGAAAAAATGAAAAATTATGTAAATATATCTATTTACATAATTATTCAAACCCTTTGCCATGACACTCCAAATTTAGCTTAAATGCATCCTGCGTCTTTTGATCATTCTTCAGATGCCTCAAGAAATTAATTGGAATCCATCTATGTCAAACTCAGCTGATTGTACATGATTTCAAAAGGCACATGCCTGCCTTTCTGAAGTCCCACACTTCACAGTGCATGTCAGAGCAAAAACCAAGCCAAGAAGTCCAAGGAACTCTCCACTGAGCTCATATATAGAATTGTGTTGAGTCATACATCTGGGGAATGTTATACATTTATTTTTACTTTTAGACCTGAAAGCCGAGCACTATGTCAGGTGAAAAGTTACCACTCATGGTGAAGCATAATGGCAAAAGCATCAAGCTACGGGGATGCTTCTCAGCAGCAGGGGCCAGGACATTGGTCTGGATTGAGCAAACTTTTAATGGAGTTCAATATGAAGAGGTTCTTGAAGAAAACCTGATCCAGAGTACACAGGGCCTCAGAATTGAGGTGAAAATGTAACTTTCAGCGCTTCCAGCACTCTTCATCCAATATAACATACCTTGACAGGATTTGCAAGAAAGAATGAGAGAAACTGCCCAAATCCAGGTGTGTTAAGCTGATAGATGCATACAATACTCGAGAAGACTCAAGGATGTGATTGCTGCCAAAGGCACTTCTACGAAGTACTGAATATAGGGTCTTCTTCTATGGTGTTTTTTGACATTTGGCAATGTTAATGGGTTTTTTCCGCCACCCACTATGTGTGGAGTGGAGTGAATAAAGGGTTTGAATACATTACTACATTAGGTGTTTTAGTTCTTTATTTTCTATACGTTTTCACAAATATCAGAAACATTTCTGGAGTATTGTGTGTATATAAATATTTTTAAAATATTTTCTCATACTCAAAAAATATTTTCAGTGGTTAGCCATCACTGCGGGACTAAACAACAAAAACTGAAAACCTCAACAGAAGTTAGAAATACATTTTTTTAAAACAGGTATATTTTGAATTAATTTACAAACCCTATTAAAACAAAATCTCCATCAGATATTTCAGCATTGATGAATATGACTTTTGAAAAAATCTCACAGAGGTGATGTGTAGAAACATGACAGAAATTAGAATTTTTTTTCTTCGTTCATTTGAGTTACAAATAAGCTATTTTTTCTTCAGTTTTCACTACATTTGCTATTTGAGGGAAGTGACTTTCTGTCCTTGAGCAAGACAGTTAACCCAGATTGTTGTTGTTGACAATGAGAATGAGTTCTCAATCAACTTAACTAGTAAATTATTATTGGTAAAAGCATAATTTTATTGAGACATATTAAAGTGATCTAGCTTGGTCCACTTGTGTCTGCTGCCGTTTAGGTTCTTTTCTGTCTAGTAAAACATGAAATGCCTGAAACATATTTCTTAAAATATAATTCCTCAAATTATCAAGAATCGCTGACCTTTCTTATGTATAAGTTGTTTGTGGCGATTTTTAAACAGAGTTTATGAATAAAATAAATCTTTATAATTTCTACACAAACTAGCAAAACCCCTTATTTTGCAAACAAACATTGGCACAGGCCGGGGTTAAATGCTACTGTAATAAGATTTCCCTCTATCCTCTCAGAAAGACATCAAAGCTGACTCGACATGAGGCTTTCTTTACAACAATTGCCCCATTCTACTACCCTCTCCTACTCCAGCTACCCTCCTGGCTACCCCCACACTCCCAAAACCCTGTTTCCACTTGATTAAGCCCCAAGCTCCTGAGTTGGATCTGAAAATGCTTCTCTAATTCTAACAAAGTGTCCCAATTGGCCAAACAATTGTCTTTGAAGTGTTCTACACAGGAAATAGGGTGCTATTTGGGACTTATACCTTAGATTGCAGGTCCTAGAAAATGAGGAAAACTTTTTTCTTGCTGCTCTTTTGCAAATCTAGACAGTAGGTATTACTAAGAGATGTATATATTTTTCCCTTACTCTTTTTGTACCTGAGTGAGCAAAATGGAAGGACCCTGGGAGTTGAAATGTCCGTAAACGGTGAATCGATGGTTAAGAAGTATGAAAGAATGAGAACGCGTTAAAGTTCTGGGTCAGTTGCATTTCTCCTGACGTCCTCAAGCTTGGCTCCTGCTGTATGATTCTACTGGTTCATTCCTGATTCTGGACGTCACAGCTCCCTAGGGTGCTAAGTCCACAGCTCCCTAGGGTGCTAAGTCCACAGCTCCCTAGGGTGCTAAATCCACAGCTCCCTAGGATGCTAAATCCTCTGAGGTGGCAACTACCTTCCGTCTAAATGGTATGCTTTTTATATGTGATAGTTCACAATACATATATCTGCTTGCAGCGTTGTTGGTTGGTTGACCCTTGAGGCAGGTCATCCCACCTGAATACTTCATCAAGATGGAGGACAGTGTGTTATAAATTGTGTCATGCCTTTTTTGTTAGCAAGCACTTTTCAGAATGTAACATGATAGTAAATATGCGGTTCCAGAAAAAAATAAGAGACCACTGCACCTTCTTCTTACCTGTCCAGAAAAGTCGAAAAGGAAGGTTTTGAATGAGGAACCGAAGCGTTCAATTTGCAGCGTTTAATTCAAACCCTTCCGGACCTCACTCCAAATCTTCCCTTTTGACTTTTCAGAAAGGAAAGACATTTTGTCTGGAGCTGTATTTTCTGAGAGGACATTGTTGTTTGGAAAGTTTCCCTTGAAATGTGAGTTTCTCATGCCATCAGGAATGAATAGGAAGATTATTGGTTGACTTTTTGATAGACCACTTAGTAATATGTGCAAAATGTAGAGGCTTCTCCTACTTGGAGGAGAGCAGACGTTTTGTGCCGCAGGTGTGAACACCACCAATGTAGTTCATGGTTGCATTTTACCAAAGATAAATGTGTTGTCAACTCTCATTGGCCACTCCCTGAGGGATTATTCATTAGCGCTGTTAAACCTGTCAACACTATCCTCTCCATATCTTTGGGATGGGTTGAAAGTTGTGGGATATTTCGGGAATGCTGCTGTCATTTGGGACGCACTCTTAATGAAATCAAACCTTAACCGTAGTCTGCTGCTTTGTGTTTAGTGTTGTGCAGCTTTTGATTCAGTTTCAACATGCGCCTTGGACCTCCACTCCCCCACAACGTAATGTCTTATGTTTGTTGTAGGTGTGATTAGTTTGATTACACTAAGAAACTGTTCCCGTGCAGGACAGATCACTGTACACATTCTCTGCCTCCCGCTGATTTTGCCTGGCAATATGCACGTTACCTGTCTCCCTTCTCTCTTCCTCTCCCTCTGTCTCCCTCCTTTTTCCCGTCTGTCTCTTTCTCATCATCTTTAGCTGTCACCTTCTGTCTCTGTGCCTTCTCTCTCTGTCTCCTCTCTCTGTCTCTGTGCCTTCTCTCTCTGTCTCTTTGCCTTCTCTCTCTGTCTCCTCTCTCTGCCTCTGTGCCTTCTCTCTCTGTCTCCCCTCTCTCTGTCACCTTTCTCTGTCCCTGTCTCCTCTTTGTCTCCATATGTCTCTGTCATACTGTCTCTCTGTCTTTTTCTTCCCGTCTTTCCATCTCTGCTTTTCTCTCCTTCACTCCTCCCACTCCCTATTCTCTCTCTTGCATACTAATAGGTAGTTTGAAAGGGTCTTACAAATCAGAGCTGTCCGACTCCTTATCTGTCCACATATGCTGACCACCAGGAATACGTTTATTCTCTGTCATTTTTGGGGCTTTCTGAATTTTTTTCAGTTCTAGAAAAATTGTTTACGTTATTTAATACCAGCATTAAAACCTTTTTTATTTTCCCATTTTTGGCCAGCAGATGAGTTTCTATAGCTGGGTGTTCAAACGAGGAAGACCAGCATTATGGTAACATCTTTAAAGTCACAATGTACCCTATAGAGTACTTTCCTTTAGACCACGGCCAATAAAGTGCCATTTAAGACCCAGATTGAAGGATCACATGGATCTGTGTGCAGAGGGATGTTTGGTCCAGATTCAACAGCTTTAAAGGTCTGATAATTCCAGTAATCTATCTTTAAACAGGAAGGAGTTATTATACTGATAACCAACAATGACTCTTTCAAAATATGTTGTCTGCGTGAGGCTGTTCACTTCTTAGACATCAAAACAAATGTTGTTTTTGTAGTTGTCAGACAAAGATGTTGCAATTTCTGCTTCTATCTGAAAGATCAATGGCTGTGAAATATCATAATTTTAATTGTTGTATTCTTACAATGTAATTTATGTAACTTATATGGGACATTTTTCAGTTAAAAATGTTTCATAATCTCCAGAGGTTGGAGTCAAGGTTTGTCGTCACAGTGTTACGCATGTTGGTCTGACTGTCACTGGTAGTTCGGTCTGAAATATAGTTTAGTCCATCCACTGTAAAAGAGTATAATTAGCCCCACTGGAAACAGGAAATGCCTCGCCCTCTATCTGTTTTCTCCATTCTCTCTCCTTCTCTCTCTCCTTTTCTCAATCTCTCTCTGTCAGTATGGGTATTTATCTCTTAATTGTTCTATTTTCTATTTAAAGGGCTTAATTGGAATGGGAAACATTTGTTTACAATGTTAAAGCAAGTGCAAAATAAGAAAGATAATATGAATAATAAGTAGCTAGTAATAATACAAATCAAAGTAAATATTACGCACAACGGTTTGAAAAGGATACCACTTTTCTGTCGTTAAGTGCATTGTTGTAACAATGAGCAAACATTTGAATTATAAATTAATAGGTAAATAAATTCAGCCATGAATATTTGTTAAGTGTATGATGTTGTCTGTGATCCACTGGATTGCCTTTTCTTAGGTCACAAATCCCACTTCTGTGATTTAACATTGCATTATCCACCAATCAGCCATTACATTATGATCACTGGCAGGTGAATTAACACTGAATATCATGTTCTCATGGCACCTGTCCATGGGTGTGATATATTAGGAAGCAAGTGAACATTCTGTCCTCAAACGGTCGGAGCATCTCCAAACTGTAGCCCTTGTTGGGTGTTCCAAGTCTCAATTTTTATTTCAATCTAAAAATGTTTTGCAAGGCCCGAATATATTGTTAGGTATGGACACAGCATGGAATAAGGTTTAATTAAAAAAAACAGACGTTTGGAACAGCATTGGTTGTGGTCATAACAAGGTTCTCCTTGTGTCCTGCAGTGTTTTTACTGCGGTGTTTTGTGATGTCATATTTGACAGCTCATCGGCAACCAACCTGAGAAATGAGGTGCTCTGTTGTTCTCTGCTGCTGTCCTGTTCACATTGTTCACATTTTAACACACCTTGTTTACCTGTGTGTCTCACCTTATAATTACAGTAAATCTAGACTGCATAGCAAATATCTTCTTCTGAGGCTTACGGGCACTGCCATGGCATGTGTCCTAAAGTGCACTCTTTTTATGTTTACAGTGCACTTGGAAGGAATTCAGAGCCCTTCCCTTCTTCCACATTTTGTTTAGCCTTATTCCAAAATGGATAAAGCAATGTTTTTCCAAAAGTAATCTACACGCCATACCTTATAATGAACAGTTTTTTTGCATTTCTTTTGCGCATTTTATAAAAATAATAAACAGAAATATTATATTGACAATAGTATTGGTCAGGGAGGTGATCAAGAACCTGATGGTCACTGACAAAGCTCCAGAGTACCTGTGTGGAGATGTGACAATCTTCTAGAAGGAATTTTGTAGCAGTCCGCCACTCCGGCCTTATGGTAGTCCTAGTACTCAGAATTGGCAAAAGACAGTCTGCTTGGAGGCCCCTAAAGGACTCTCAGGCAATGAGAAATCAGTGTTGAAAAACATTGACCTGATCTTTTTCAGAGACTGGGGTACTGGGCAGGATTGCAGGAAAGATGAAGAGAGAAAAGTACAGGCAGATCCTTGATGAAAACCTCCAGAGTACTCTGGATGTCAGACTGGTAAATAAGTTCAACTTCCAAAAGGACAACCCTAAAGACATGACCATGTGCAGGAGTGGCTTCGGGACAAGTTGGTGAATGTCCTTGATTGGCCCAGCCAGAGCTCGGCCTTGAAACATATCAAAAATCTCTGAAAAAAACTGAAAAGGGCTTTGCAGCAATGCTCCCCTCCAACCTGGCAGAGCTTGAGAGGATCTGCTGGGAAGAATGGAAGAAACTCCCCAAATACTTGACAATACTTGACCTCACAGCTTGTAGCGTCATACCCAAGTAGAGTTAAGACTCATTGCTGCCAAAGGTGCAAAGTGCTGAGTAAAGGGGTCTAAATACATGTCAGTGTGATATTTCAGTTTTTCTTTAAATACATTTGCAAAAATGTATAAAAACCAGTTTTCGATGGGTGATAATGACAAATTGTGTGGGAATAAATCAAATACATTTTAGAATAAGGCTTTAACCAAACAAAATTTGGAAAGTGGGAAGGAGTCTGATTATTTTCCAATGCACAGTGTAGTGTTCTCCTTTTGTCAACAGGGCTGTAGGGAAGCAGCGGTCTGTGTAGGTAATGAGGTATGGATTGGGACAAAGACCTGGTGAAAGGGGGCAGTAGTTCTTCCCAGTCAATAGTACCGCACACTGCAGAGCCTTGATGCCTATTGTTCAGGAGTTCATGTTGGGTATTAACCTACATCCAGTTGAGCGTGTCAACTCTAGTAATCAACACACTACTCAACAACACTGCGTTGTGAAGAGTAACTTGTAAACCCTCTTGTGTTTTCTGTATTTCTACAAGCAGGACATTTCCCACTCTTTTTTTGGGTCAGTGATATATTTGCAGTTATTGTTGGGCAAGAACCAGAAACCGAAAGTATATCTAATAACAATTTGTTGTTAGGACTGATGAAGATGTCTATTAGCTTGTCTGCCTGTTCGTCTATCTGTCAGTGAATCATTTGCAGTGAACGTTGCCCCGGTCCAGGCTGCCCGTCCAACCTGATGGATCAGTCTGAGGTAGGGTCTCTAAGTTCTGTCCCTTCTCAGATTAAAGAGTCAGCAGACCTACCATTAACCTCCCCTCTGTCCTACTCCCCTTCCCATTACCCTGCTTGCCTTTCAATTACACACTTGTCTCTCTGGCTCCATCTCTCAGCTCCGCAAAGCAACGCGGATCAGTTGGGGAGACGCTCTTTGAGAAAGAAGTTGGCTTGTGTCCAGACTCGTGTGGAATCAGGAAATCCCTTTCAGACGTATTCACATGTACAGCATAATGTGTTTTATGTGATGGTGCTGCCGGGTAATGGGTTATGAGCGGCTAGCGTCTAAATACACATGGATATGAAATCCACATACGTGTTTACATGCAGTTTCCGTGGCATTGCCTAGATGCAGCGTAGTCTAGTCTGTGTTGGGCAGCAATTTAGTTCATGGTTTTGTCTTATACACCTCTATGGAATGGGTGTCTGGTTGCTGCCACAGCACAGGAGTTAGCACTTTTAGGATTTTTGTTGACCTCTACTCCCAGCTTGCTCCACAACCTCAGCGGGATCATTTATGGAACAGCACATGAATCGGCAGGGAAGCGCTAGCGATCACCTTTTTTTACACTCACGTGTAGCGAATGTAGGACTTTGAACGAGAGCAAAGATGCAGCAGATGACCAATTCTGAGGGCGGTATAATTGATTTTGTTTCTTACCTCGCAGACCCAAACCAGATGATAATGGAGGAGGTGTTTGGAGCCAAATCTCTCCACACATTGCACTGGGAAAGCAATGCATGGAAAGGCTTATATCAATAATTCAATGCCAATATAAATCCCCGCCTCCATGCCAATATAGGCTCAAAACATGGTTTTGAGAAATGATTACTCGAACGAATGTGATTGGCCATCTGCTGGTGTTCCTTGGGGATCGTTTTGAGTTTGTCCTCCCATCTGAGGTCATGGGATTCCATGTCTCTTAGAATTTGAATGATATATCTGAATAGATGAGCCTTCAATCTCAAGGGGTTGAGGTGAGTCATTTCCTAAAGACAGCCACATCTGCTATGTTTTTTTCTGTGCTAAGTTCCAGATTATTTTGTCTGTTCAGGATGAGCGGCGTCATCTGCAAACTTGAGCAGGGTACATTTTGGAAGGTAAAATGAGTCAGGGGGTGAGAGCACATACCCTTGTTGTGCTCCTGTGCTGAGGGATACAGATAACACTTGAAGTTGTGTGAGCTTATCTCCTGTTGGTCATGACTTAGTGACCAAAACATTTTTTAGCTAGGGGTCCTTTCAAACCTTTCCATTGCACCAATGTCCCAAATGGCAGCATATTCCCTACATAATGTTCTACTTTCATGCCCCTCTGTGCAAAACCGGTGCACTGTACAAAGAATAGGGTGTCATTTGGGATGTACTTAGTCAATAGGAGCACTTTAGGAGGAGAAATGCTGGGGTTTTATTAGCGAAGAGGAGGGGCTCCCACCTCGCTCCTGGAGGCCCAGAGGAATGCACACCTGGAGGTGTTCACTGAATGCTGCTCATAATCCATGTGACAATGCAACCTGACATCTGGTGGATGGAGGAAGGTGAGATGGAGGGACTGGGTGGAGAGGAGGGGAGAAGTAGAGTTAGATAGAGAGGTGGAAAGGGAAAGATCGAGAGTGTGAACGAGACAGGCAAGGGATGGACACAAAGAGAGTCGGAGAGGCTCAGGGAGGTCAGGCTTTGACTGTGTCAGCATTGTCTTCAGAGGTATTTACTTTTGTGGGTCAGTTATTTGCCACCTTTTAGCCTTAGTTATTTTTGTCCTATTGTTGGCTGATATGCCTCTTTTAGTCTTTGATGTTGTAGACATATGCTGCTCTGCAACACTAACAAAGAGATAAGAGCAGGTCTCTGACTGGTGTGGGATTTTTCTGGGCTGTATTTAAAGGGGAAGCTGCCATTTTTACATTTGGCCTTAGTATTACTCTTCTGTCCATGTAGGGGATCCTTCTGTTTTGTATTGTCATGTTTTGTGAATGAGATTTTTCTAGGCAGGTGATGTTAGAGCATCTGTCCCAGTAACCGAAAGCTTGCTAGATTATGTCCCAGAACCAGCTGGAAGCGAATTTTCAGTTAACCCTAACTGCTCAATTAGTTCAAAACAAAGAATTACATTTCGCTTTGACCTTTAAAGAATGAAAATAAGGCCATGTGTAAAAATACCAACCGTCTCCTGCGGCGTCTAGGTGAATCAACAGTTTACCTCACGTCTGGCGTGTTCTTACACAACAGTCTGTCTTCACATGCACTTCCTGCCAAACACAGTCACAGTCACACTCACTCTGCTTTTGTCGGCACCACCACATGCATGACGTGCACACGTGTCACTTTGGATCGAAGAGCCTGCAGGACGCCATAATATATCATGACAGTATGATGAGGGCGGGAAGAGTTAACCGAGCTTAGGGCGGCTAGAACGTGTACAAATGAAGGTTCTTCCTGTGTGGTGTTCTGGTGGGGCAAAGGGGGTGCACTCAGCCCCCCCCCCCACACACACACACCCCTCCCTAACAGTCAGTGTACACATGGGAGGAGATGGGGCCAGATAAGACGGCTGGGGGTTACGCCCCGCTGAAGAATTAGGATGCCTGGAGGGGGGCAGGGAACATGCCTGGCTGGCCTCAGCAATGGAGGTGCGCACAGGGTCTGACGGAGCTTGGCATGTCCCTGTGGGATTTCGGGGGATGAGCTGGAGTACCTGCAGATGAATGGGAAAAAAGGTGCTCAGCTGAGGTGATGATGATCGATGTCTTTTTAAAAGGTAAATGACATTTTCTTCCACGCGGGGGTGGGAGGGGGGGGCTGTAGGGGGTTGGCCCTCAGCTCTCTGGGTAGGATAGTTAGACAAGTGTCAGATCAGCGCGGCAGAGGAAGTTTCCCTCCGCCAGCCTTCAACTCAATGTGTTGGTTTAGGCTGGGACTTCAAAGCATTGGCATAGAATAAGGTAAGCGGTAATATCTTTTTTCTGGCTCGGGGATTCAAAACAACAGTTTTAAGTCAGCTTAGTTTTGGCTTCGGTTAGGCTTGTGACCTATATGTGTGTGTCGTTGAGACAAGTCTATTCTGGAGCAGTGATTGTTCATGTGGTCTTTGAAGGTGTTGTCATTCAGATTGCTTGTGAATTAGTGATCAAGCGAACTTTAAGGCCAACATTAGTTCTTTGGAAATTGACGGAAACACACAAGTGTAATTTGGATGCCTAGTCCTACGCGCATTCGTGTTTTGTTTGTCTGATTCATTAGCTGTGGGTCAGCGCTCATTTGATGTTTTGTTATTCACTGAGGTGACACGAAACAAAAATAAATAGTCAAGTTAGACGATCATCAGTGTGTTTTGTGTCTCACCTCACTTTTAGTTCTCTCACATAAGGTCATCGTTGTTGCTCTCTCTCTGATCCAGCCAAGTTAAGAGGTTTGCAGGGTTACATGTGTCGAGCTAAGAGTGTTGTCGGAAGTGTCCTTGTGTCGTCTTATCAAGTGGACCGCTTCCTCTTAGTGTGATAGGGTCCAAAACATTAGGGCGGCAGAGTGGTTAAAGCATCTGACCTGTAACCAAACGGCTGCTGTATCTAATCTCCACGCTGGCAAGGTGAAAAATCTGTTGTTCTGGTCTTGAGCCAGACCGTTAACCCCATAATTACTCTCCTGTCTGAGAACGTCTAAATTACCTTTACACAAAGCACCTCTGTCTTTGCAGGACATCCACTGTCTTTTGCACATTGGTTGTTGAGTAAGGCGCAGTGCGTCGCACAGTTTTACCATTTTTCCTCCCGGGTGTTTATATGAATGTAAGGCTGTAGTAACATTTGGTGTTTGGCCAGAACCTGGGTCCAATCGTCTGAGAGATCTCCTTGCGGCTATACAGCGTGCCAACGTTTCCTCCCGACTTTGAGGAGGTGCTGTCGTGTTTTAAATTTATTTTTTAGAAGATGCTGCATTGTAAAATTCAGAGACTGAGAGGCCTCAAACGGCTGTCTGGAATGTTCTGATGTCAAACACAGCATTGCACATCCCAAATCACACCTGTCAGTCAGTCCCCCCTGTGCTTCCGCTCCCTTTATCCTGGCCAGTTCACCACACCGACGTGTTCCAAATGGCGCCACGTTCCCTATCTAGTGCACTTCGTTTGGCTGCTGTTGATCCGAAGTGGCCCATTACTAAGTGCTGTAACTTGGTCACCAGTGGGAACAGACAGGGCTGTAACTCAACCTTGCCTCCTGCCTCCTGCCACCTGTGCCTCTGACGTGACTTGGGAAGACAGTGGCTTTTGTGTTCCCAAATACGGGGGGGGGCTGAGACGTCCACACACCAGGGGGTGGAGGTGCATGTAGGGGTCATAACAGGTGGCTCCACACTATCTGAGGGTGGCGACTCTTAGTAAAAGACACTGGCGCGTGTGTGTTTGTGGAGGGGCTGTTCTCAGAACAGCTGGGTCTCCCCTGAGTTGTTTATTGGGGGTTGAGAGAGCCCATGTCATCGGAGCCCCGTGCATGTTAGGTAGGGACTAGGTTAGTCCCATTGTGCTGTGCTCATGATCAGCATGAAGTGGTGGGCAGTGTCTGTTTGTGTTTGTGTTTGTGTGTGTAGCTGTGTTTGTGCCTCAGTTCACAGGGTCATCAAGTCCAGGGATCACTTTTCCCCAAATACATGACACCTCTATGACACCACCAGGGCTGAGAGGACAGGAGGAGGGAAGGCCCAACTATAATCTTTCGTCTGTTGCCTAAATGGCACTCTATTTGCTATGTGGTGCATTACTGAAAACCAACCGCCAACGGGTCAAAACATCTGATCCAATGTAGTTCACTATAAAGGGAATAGGGTGCCATATATGGGATGGTAGTCCTAGAGTTATTCTGTGGTATCGGACCGGGGGGGCAGCTTTCCTACTGATGTGGCAGACTGTTATTCTCCCTGGTGGAGGTGGTGTGGGGGAGGGCAGCCTGGCACTCCTGTACGACATGTTTTGTTGTTTCTTTCAAGGCGGTGCTCCGTGGACTAGCTGGGGATCAGCAGATACCTTTCATTGTGTTTGTGTGGGGGATGTGGTTGTCTGGTTGTGGTGGTGGGGGGCGGGGGCGCGGGCTGTCTGGTGGTGGTGGTGGGCGGGTGTGGTGGTGGCGGTGTTGGATGTGGTTGCCTAGATGTGGTGGTGGTGGGGATGGTGGTTGGGGATGTGGTTGTCTGGATGTGGTGGTGGTGGGGGTGGTGGTTGGGGATGTGGTTGTCTGGATGTGGTGGTGGTGGGCGGGGGTGGTGGTGGAG
>JACXGJ010010423.1:0-14999 GCA_016801105.1 Esox niger
ATGGTGGATTCCAGTGGGATGAGTGGTTATGGTGGATTCCAGTGGGATGAGTGGTTATGGTGGATTCCAGTGGGATGAATGGTTATGGTGGATTCCAGTGGGATGAGTGGTTATGGTGGATTCCAGTGGGATGAGTGGTTATGGTGGATTCCAGTGGGATGAGTGGTTATGGTGGATTCCAGTGGGATGAGTGGTTATGGTGGATTCCAGTGGGATGAATGGTTATGGTGTATGGTGGATTCCTGATTATTCCTCCTAACAGATGAATCTCCGTTAATTTTATGCCAGAAAGGGCAAGTTTTACCAGGAAATGAGTACAGTAGTTTGCCCAAGTCACTTCTCTTTCATAGTCTTCATGTTCCCTGGCCAACCTTCCATATTGGCTCTGTCACCTTGTGATTCACACTAGCGATTGTCTTTGAATGGGTCTTTGATATGGTGCCTTTGAACTGCTGAAGGACATCTTGAAAGGAGGAAATGTTTAATTAGCTTCCCAACAGCGGAAAGAAGAGGATAACTTTGCCCGTATCCCAAATCACCCTGTACCGCGCGCTGCCTGACCAGTGCCCTGGTCAACATTAGTGCCCTATGGACCAAGGTGCCATTTGGGAAACAGACCGGGGTTAATGGCTACACAGGGTCCGACTGAGACTTCTCCATGCAGTAAATGGATATCTGCGCTCGGTTAAAACTGACCTGTAGCTGAAGGGAAAACCGAGTGTCTTCAGAGTGTCTTCTGAAGAAACATTGCATTATTAGGCATGTGCCGAATCATGGACATCCAGTGTTAAAACATGACCACTGGATTTGTGGCGCTGAAAAAGGAACAACTGTACATTACAACCAATTAGTTAAGCAGGTGAACTCGCACGTCTCTCTGGGTTTTGGTTGGGATTTGAATATGACTGCATATCACTTCATTATTTACTGTGTACCCACTCTTTAGTCCGGTGGTTGTACTCTAATGAAGGCCATTGGACTAATACGCATTTCTTCATCCATACTGTATGTCTCAGTGATACAGTGGTGTGCTATAAAAGGTCTGTCTTGTGCACCTGCCGTTTTATGATAAAGTGCCGGTTAGAAAAGGAAAGCTAACTAGCTCATGCATGAATTAAAACGGTGTCATTGCCCCCCCCCCCAAAAAAAAACAACAACGACATTTCCATACTAATATGTATAAGATCGCTTTGGATGATGTTGTGTTTGTACATTGGAGGAAGGGGGTATCACAGCCTTTGGATGATGTTTTGTTTGTACAGTGGACAGTGGAGGAAGAGGAGTCTGATGGCCTTTGGATGATGTTTTGTTTGTACAGCAGAGGAAGAGGGATCTCACAGCCTTTGGATGATGTTTTGTTTGTACAACAGAGGAAGAGGGGTCTCACAGCCTTTGGATGATGTTTTGTTTGTACAGTAGAAGAAGAGGGATCTTATGGCCTTTGGCTTTTGCCACAGGGGGTTTCATTCCCAGCTGCCACATTGCTGATGTGAACCCTGAAAGTATAGCTAGGCTAGTATTCTAGTCTATTTATATTCTCATAGTTTGGAATAATTGTAATAATGTATGCTGTTTATTCTTTGGGAAATTAAATGAATATTGCATCGAGTGCTAAAAAGAGTAAAAATTACGAGAATAGCACAATATCTGCAGAAATTAATATTCATGGCTCTACAGTAGAAACATGTTAGGAAGCTAAGTAGATATGAAGGACATTTGTGGGGTCTGGCGTGATGACCAGAACTGAAAATGGTTTGACTGCAAGGATTTGAATACATTGTTTGGTTGATTAATGACTTAAATAGTGAATAGGGAAATTGTAAATGTTTTGAAAGCCGAATTTCGGTCTGCATGGCCATAAAGCAGTCGATATTTAATAAACGTATAATTACCTGATTAATAAACAGAATAATTTATTATTAAGCGTTATTGTCATTATGTGTCTTCATTTATAATTTATTTTGTAATAATATGACAATACTGAATTGTTAAGGTGGGCAATTTGTCCCAAGTTATTATTGTGTAACTGGATGTTCCAATGAGTTGTAGAGAAAATTTGAATTATTTTGTTTGACTGAGGTAGACTTATCAGAGCTGGTATAGTAACAGCATACATTTTGTTTTCAGATGCCAAAATCATGTTCACATTATGCTCTTTTATATTTCATGTTTTAGAGGATTCATCACTTTAAGATATTTTCCACAGAGGCAATTTGTTGCTTTCAGATGAGCATTTAAAGATGTTTTCACTCTTACCTCCCATCCTTTCTTCCCGCTGCCCACCTAACAAGGTTTTATGCCTTGAATATGAAAATTAGCATTGTTTTGGTTTGACTTATGTAGACCTATCAGAGCTGGTGTAGTAACAACACACATTTTGTCTGTAGATGCCTGCACTGAGCTGGAGACATGATGCTCTTTTATATTACATATTTTAGAGGATTCATCACTTCAAGATATTTTCCACAGAGGCAATTTGTTGCTTTCAGATGAGCATTTAAAGATGTTTTCACTCTTAACTCCCATCCTTTCATCCTACTGCCCACCTAACAAGTTTTTATGCCTTGAATATGCAAATCACACCTAATGCCGAACTTCACATGGTAATGTCCTCTGCATTTCTTTACCATCTCCCACTCTTCTCGTCGTCAGTGGTTAAAAGGCCAAGAGGCTTCTAGAATGATTTCATCAGCTTCTGTCGACGTTCATATAGCATCTCTTTCTCACTCACTTCATCCACCTCTCTCTCTCCAGTGCCAATTTCTCTTTTTATCTTCCTTCTCCATCTCCCTCTTTCCCCCTCCCTCATCTCTCCCCCTCATCTTTTACTCTTTCCCTCCCCATCTCTCTCCCGTTTCACTGTCCCCGTTCCTCCTTTTCTTTCTGTCTCTCCCTCCATCTCTCACCCAGTGCGCTCACATCACTCTCCTTTATAAAGGCCAAACTCTGGCTTCTAGAATTGGAATCCTCTGCCATCATCAGTGTTTAGTAGGACCCTTGAACATCCCTATCTGCCATATATTTTATTCCATCAATTCATTTCCTCCTTAAATCCTTGTTCCCCTTCTTACTTTAAGGCAGAATTTCATTTGAGGGCTGGAGGAATCTGAATGCCTTCTTCAGTTTGTAATGTCATATCCCTCCTGATGAATACAATAAAACATTTTATAAGTGCATAATCATCATGTCATGGTGTACCATGTTAATCAGAGGAAAGTTCAGTGCTTAAGAGGGATTGATGGGGAAGGTTTATAATCAAGTAGATTGTTGAGGATAGCTCCGGCTACTCTTCCATTATTCTGACTGTCATTCTCGTGGGAGTGTGCGTGTGCGTGTGTGCGTGCTGACACACTGTGTGAGTGTTTTTGTGTCACTGACACACTGCCTTAGGCCGAGCAAAACAAACTAAACAATCAATACAATGAATTGTTTAAAGGAGAACAGAGAATCCCCAGAATGAGGAAGCTACTCTTTTAGCCTGCGGGTATGAAGAGAGACGACGCCTGCATTAGCCAGGTGCTTCAGATAATACGTAGCTTTCATCTGAATTCAGAATGGATGCAAGTGTAATTCTGACACGTTGATTTTTCTGCGGCGGGCGTATGCAGGTCATGCGTACGCAGGTCATCCGTATGCAGGTCATCCGTATGCAGGTCATCCGTATGCAGGTCATCCGTATGCAGGTCATCCGTATGCAGGTCATCCGTATGCAGGTCATCCGTATGCAGGTCATGCGTACGCAGGTCATCCGTACGCAGGTCATCCGTATGCAGGTCATGCGTACGCAGGTCATCCGTACGCAGGTCATCCGTATGCAGGTCATGCGTACGCAGGTCATCCGTACGCAGGTCATCCGTACGCAGGTCATCCGTACGCAGGTCATCCGTACGCAGGTCATCCGTACGCAGGTCATCCGTACGCAGGTCATGCGTACGCAGGTCATGCGTACGCAGGTCATGCGTATGCAGGTCATGCGTATGCAGGTCATCCGTATGCAGGTCATGCGTATGCAGGTCATCCGTATGCAGGTCATGCGTACGTAGGGTGATGTCATGTCATATTTAAGTGTCATTTCCTCAGGACTTGGTGGTTGAATAACAGGTGTGATGGTTGCTTTACATCGGTCTCTCCGGCTGATCCGTCACACGTAAATATGAGATGACTTTGGGTCCTGGCTAGGTTGAGGCCCGTAGCCTCTCCTTTGTAGCCATATCATCTGATGGGTTTTTGGATGCATCCCTGCTGCTCAAAGATATATTGAACGGCGGACCTCTAAAGGAGATCAGGGTCTGCTGAGGTATAACTCAGAAGGAAAAGGCCTGAGAAGGAAAAGGCCGTACAGCTTACTCTTCTGTATGTGGTAATTGTTATATATTGTTTTAAATATGTTGCTTATTGTACAAAATCGCGGTAGATAACAGACAGTGTTTTATACCTTGACTACTGTATTAAATAGCAGTAGATAAAAAACTGGAACAGAATAAAGTAACCTAGCTGCAGATTAGCTTCAGATAGTAGGCTGCAGAGCTAGACCTGATATTACCTTTTTACACTTTTTGTGCTGATTGTAATTTACTCTCCCTGTCCCTGGCTAACGTCACTTCCTTTCACTTTGTGTTTTTCACTGTGGTTAAATTACCAAACTGCTGTACAACTTGACCCAGGTTAGCTTGGCTCCGCTTGGCTCAGTGTGTCTCAGTTTGGCTCAGTGTGTCTCAGTTTGGCTCAGTGTTTCTCAGTTTGGCTCAGTGTGTCTCAGTTTGGCTCAGTGTGTCTCAGTTTGGCTCAGTTTGGCTCAGTGTGTCTCAGCTTGTCTCAGCTTGTCTCAGCTTGTCTCAGCTTGTCTCAGCTTGTCTCAGCTTGTCTCAGCTTGTCTCAGCTTGTCTCAGCTTGGCTCAGCTTGGCTCAGCTTGGCTCAGCTTGGCTCAGCTTGGCTCAGCTTGGCTCTGTTTGGCTCAGTGTGTCTCAGCTTGGCTCAGCGTGTCAGGGGGATTCAGCTCAGGTCAGTCATGTGAAATAGCTAATAAGGTTAGTCAGAGGTGGTGCGTTGCAGTGGAGTCATCGTGACGACTGTAGTCAAGATGACTAGGGTGTTCCGTGGTCAGCTCGTCTGAATGAATGAGAATGATGGGATTAGTATACAATTGGTTAGCTGAGGTTATGCTGGTCATAATGGGATTAGTACCAGGTTGGTTAGCTGAGGTTATGCTGGTTATGATGGGATTAGTACCAGGTTGGTTAGCTGAGG
This sequence comes from Esox niger, assembly GCA_016801105.1. NCBI lineage: Eukaryota > Metazoa > Chordata > Actinopteri > Esociformes > Esocidae > Esox > Esox niger. The sequence goes on from JACXGJ010010423.1 coordinate 5,249, forward strand.
TTGTGCTGGTCATAGTGGGATTAGTATACGGTTGGTTAGGTGAGGTTGGGCTGGTCGTGGTGGCATAAATTCATTGTTAGTAAGCTATGCTGAACCGCCACCCTGAGCTGCGTCTCTCCATGTATTACTGCAATTCTGCTTATATCTCCAGGCTACCTGCTGAGTCCTTTATTTCAACTGTCTGAGATTCAACTGGACCCACCTGTCAAAATGTCCAATGGACTCTATTGTCTTAATGTGCAGTGGACTCACATGTCTTAGTGTCCACTGGATTGATCTGTCCGAACGTCCTTTGGACTCATCTGCCTCACTGTCCACTGGACTCTGTTGTCTAAATGTCCAGTGGACTCTCTGAATGTCTAATGTCTGAATGTACAAAAATGGCATCCTTCTTCTATCCCAAATGGTCTATAGGACATTGACCTTTCTACAGTATCTACTGTATCTACTCTTTTCAGTATCTATGGACATATATTATATATAACATCTCTCTATCTCTCTCCATCTCTCCCTCATTGTCCAACTCCATTGGTCCCCTCTCCTCCTCTATCTCCTCCTCCCTCTGTACTGTTATATCTTCCTCCCTTTACTGGATATCCCTCCTATTTTCCTTCCTCCTCAAAAACAATCACTGAAATATGATAAAGATCGCTTTCTCTCCTGTGCACTAACTCTCTGTTTCATAATCTAGATTATATCACACACTGGGGTTATCACTGCTGGGGGCAATGAGGTTGTGCAGTATTAAGACTGAGGTTTTGAGGTTGTAGCTATGAGGCTGGGGCTATTAGGTAGTGAAGCTCTGAGAATGGGGATGTGAAGTTTTGAGGCTGTGAGACAGGGGTTGTGAGGCTGTGAGGTTCTGAGGTTGGGGCTGTGAGGCTGTTCTTATGAATGCTGACCAAAGTGAAGGTAATAATTTGAAGTTGGGTACACAAGTTATGCTTCTTGATAATAATAAATGGATTTAACATGAGCATTGTTCTTCAATAAACAAATGAGTCGCACGAGCACATGTTCCTTTTCGGGCACATTAGTTCATTTGACATTTGGCAACGCAATGAAAAAAATACAATGAAACAAATAATTGAACTCTGATTCAAAATGTATCTCAGAATTGATGTGTGATGCCTAATGAAAGCCTTGACTACAGCTATCTCACATCTAACACTTTTCTTCTTCAGAGAAAGTCAGTGGGGGGAAGATGACAGACAGACAGAGAGAACTACAGACAGACAGAGAGAACTACAGACAGATAGAGAGAGAGATCATGAAGTGTAAAGTGCTGATTTACTGCCTCTCTGAACTCCCCAGTGATCGTTAGCTGACAAAAACATCCCAAGCCTGAAGTCATAGAATAATTATTCCTAAATTTGCCTCCCAAATGACACCCTATTTCCAAAACTCGCGCACTAGCTTTGACCAGAGCCCAATTACAAGTAGTACACTAATTAGGAAATAGGGTTGGCCTCAAGCAGGAAGGCAGATGTGAATTAAAGGAGCTGAGATGAGGTGGAAACTAACTAGCAGCAAGAGGATTTAGATTTTTTTTTACACAAAGACAACGGAAGGCGTCGAAGAGCGCCAAAAAAGAAAGATGGAGGGGACAAGTGAGCACAGTTAGTTTGTGATTAAAAAGTATTCATATGTATGACTGGACAATGAATTGAAATTACCTCATATAGTACACACAATATTGGAAAATGCAGTATTCATATCATGAGGGTATGTTATATGTTTCCAGATCTGAGAAATGTCAGCTATGTGCATTGTCCAATTGACAGATTACTCCAGGTCATCTCTTCCTCTGCACATACCAAACCCTGCCCATTGTCCCTAAATGGGTGGTTTTCAAATCTGCCCCTCACAGCCAGTTCCACTCCATTTTCCATCGCAACCCCCCAATCAGGGAATTTGCCTTCTGTTCTAGCTCATCATTAAAAGCAACCCACAACCATCATTAAACCGGAAAACCAAAAAAAGCACTCAACCTACATTATATATTATAGTATTAAAAGCATTAAAAGATCAAACTGTAGCGTTGACTTTCTTTGAACCATTACTGTAGGAAACATTTGTAGAAGGACGCGATGGCTTCAGGTTGAGTCCACAGATGACTTTGCGATCAGTGTGTGTATTGTACTCCAGCGGACAATATCAGAAATAACTGATTCTGATATTTTGACAAAGAACACAAAACACACATACACTGCTTATTAATGAAGCATCACAATATTTTTTTCAACCGGATACAAGACTTAAGAAAGCAGAGTCACTTGACCCTATCTAATCCTTTGTAATTTCCTGGACAACGTCTAAATTCATCACGACGGACTGATTTTAAAGCCAGAGATTTAAATCCTTAACAAAACATTTCACCCTATTCCTTTTTGACCGCTCTGTGTTCTGGTCAAAAGTAGTGTGGCTTTAAGGGTGTTGTTTGGAACATAACCGTGTGTACTCCACACTGTTGCAGAGTTGCACATTTCGCTGGAATGGAAAGAAGAGGTGCTCTACTTTAAAACAGCGTGATATATTATGGTGTGTGTGTTTGTACGTCCGTGCGTGTGTGATGGATTGGGGGTCTGCCCATACACCAACAAAATAATTTCCCTGGTGACCAATTCAAGAACGCATACTTTCTAAGTAAAGAATGTAATCAGCCAGCCAAAGCAGGCAACACAAATGCACACACACACACACACACACACACTGAACAAACGCACACACACTGAACAAACGCACACGCGTCTGAAGAGAAAATAATAACCTCAAACAGAGATCATAAGTCATAACTAGTTATTTTAGTTTCTGACCTGTGTTCATTATGGTGGCGGCCTATGGTGCCCTGACTGGGTTAAAGTTAACAAAGCAGAAATCTAAACTATATGAAGCGCAGACCTGTTGCTTGCGTTGCTGCATTTTATATTACGGCCAATGCCCTGTGTCTCACAGGCCAATGTAACAGGCTAAAGCCGTGGTAACCAGATGTGACCTACAACTGAGCAATATACGGAACTTTGCTCTTCCACAAGTGGTATTGAGAAACATAACACCAAGTAACACTTAAGCAAACCCATTTTGTGTAGATTTGTTTCAGCTTGTGAACTATTATTGTTCCAATTGGTTTCCATGACAATGACCGAGAGATGCTGTGGATGACTGCCTAGCGTGTCAGACAGCTTTACACATACAGGAGCCCTGTCTCTAAGATGTCGTTGAGGCCTTAATTCAATAAAATGACTCTATAGTTATTTTTATTATGTTCCCTTTGTCCGGATGTCGACTTTTTACCTGATATTACCCTACATTACAAAGCAGCGATACATTTTTAAACACAAATCGACAATACAAAATCAAACCTACAACTACACGTTACAGGAACTCCAGGGAAGATGACATTCAGTGCAAACATTCTGCAAATTGAAGAGCATTCACGGTATCAGTGCTAGGCTCAGTGCGCTTTCTGTTGCGCTTTCTGTGGGTTCACATGTGGATATAATCCTGACCTTTATCTCTTAGTAATGATGAGCATCTCTGAGATTTCCCGCTCGCCTAAGAGCCCCGTCTCCAAAGATACAATAATTGCTGCCATGGAGCTACATTACTACAGACCCATTGTCCTATATAAGACCAGCGGAGACTTGCCCTCATGCAAAGTGCTAGCATTGTTTCTGGGCTTGGTTTTGTGAGTTCACGGGCGGGTTCATGGACTGGTATCATAAGCACTGACTGAAATGTAGAAACAAATGAATTCACTCACTCGCTCTGAGGCACATTAGTGATGCATTTGTAGATGTTGTAGACGTTGTGGACGTTGAGGACGTTGTGGACGTTGAGGACGTTGTGGACGTTGAGGACGTTGTAGACGTTGAGGACGTTGTAGACGTTGAGGACGTTGTGGACGTTGAGGACGTTGTGGACGTTGAGGACGTTGTGGACGTTGAGGACGTTGTAGACGTTGAGGACGTTGTAGACGTTGAGGACGTTGTAGACGTTGAGGACGTTGTAGACGTTGAGGACGTTGTAGATGTTGAGGACGTTAAGGACGTTGTGGATGTTGTGGACGTTGTAGACGTTGTAGATGTTGAGGACGTTGTGGATGTTGAGGACGTTGTGGATGTTGAGGACGTTGTGGATGTTGAGGACGTTGTGGATGTTGAGGACGTTGTGGATGTTGAGGACGTTGTGGATGTTGAGGACGTTGTGGATGTTGAGGACGTTGTGGATGTTGTAGACGTTGAGGACGTTGAGGACGTTGTGGATGTTGTAGACGTTGACGACGTTAAGGACGTTCTGGACGTTGTAGATGTTGTAGATGTCGCAGCATTCTCTACTGACCGAACTGGCAACGATCCACAAACAGACTGATTTGATGGAATGACTTGAACACTGATCTACGGTATTGGTCATTAACAATTATTATGTTGTGTTTTGATTTCTTTCCATGACTGTCCCCAAATGAGACACCTTCACGGTTCCCAGAATAGCCATTTTTGGTTCCAAGAAGAGAACCTTTGGGATTTCATGTAGAATTCATTGTGGATTGTTTGAGTTTGTAAGTGAAACCAAAAAATATTTATTTAAAGGATTCTCTGATGGGCGCAGAACCTTTTTGGAACTCTTATTCTACAAGAGTCTTTGGAAAGTTTATTTATTTATATTTTATTGATGGTCTCCTAATTTTTGTTTCCGTGGCAAGGTTTATGGGGTTTTGGAAAATAGCAGTATGCCCTCTACATGTTTGCAGGGTATTGATCCCCATCCAAGTTGTTAATACTCTGAGCTGGACTCCAGAGTCATTCATTTTCTGCTACATTATTAGAATGCATCCCAAATGCCACCTTAGCCCCTGATCAAAAGTCTGCACTATGTAGGGAATAGCGTGTGGTTTGGGATGTAGAGTTTGACTGATTTATGAGTAATATAAAAGTCTGTGTCAGACGTGATTTGAGCCTCCAGGCATCTACTATTTCTGACATATTTTGTTATGATATTTTTATTTCCCCCTTTCTTCAGGCACCAATCAGGGCTTGGAGTTAAGTGACATCTTGTATGTCATAGGGTACTTCCCCAGAGGGCACCTGTTTCCCTTTCCAGTGCATTACTTCTGACCGCAGTCTGACACATCCTGGTAGATGGTAGTGTACCGGTGTTGCGAGCATTTGCGACATACGCGGAGACGTCAGCGTGTCCGATCGGGGCTACTTCACAGCGGCCCGTGAAAGTGATTTCCTAATGCATTCCAGGTCTACGGCCTGAGAGAGATCAATAGTCTTTAATGGATCCGACAGACAACTAATAAAATGCGCTTTAATTTATTACACTGGCAGTATGTAAAATCACCACGGTCCTTCTCAGAACGCGCGCGTGCGTTTTCTGGTACGTTTCCCTTCACGCTGATTCGTCCAGATTTCCGATGATGATAGCGGAGCTCAACTTGAGGAGATTGACACTTCAGCCCTTCTAGCCAGCGGATGGTAATAATGATTGAGGCCGGGTCCCAAATCCCGCCCTATTACCTTGTACACAGCACGCTCGTTTTATCCCAAGACCATAGGGCTCGTGTCAAAAGTAGCACACTAGGAAGGGAGTAGGTTACGGCTTGGGTTTGGGTCAGCGGTATCAGTCAAACCACTTCAATTGACTGTGAAGTATTGAGACCGATGGGCTCAATACTGAGGCTCATCTTGACTGCAGATTAAGATGTCGTTGTATTTCTGCCCCCTCAGAATAATATGATACACAGTAGAAATATCAATGGATTCATGATGGAGGGAAGAATCTTCAAAGCGGAGGTTTACGGACTTTGTTTTACACCTGACCTTGTTTTTCCACAGTTTTTCAAAATGAAGTTTGTCATTACACAGCCTGCATGCATTTATTCATTATTAGAACTTAAAGTGAAGGACTCTTGAAATGTTCACCCAGCACAGCCAGAAGACGAATGGTCACCCATACGAGCCTCTAGGTTTCTTCATAAATTTCTGCCCCTTTTAGGCAGTTTTCCCAAGCCACTGTGCTTCAGCACATGTTGTTTGCTCCTTGGGGTTTCAGGCTGGGTGTTTTAGGAAAGCACTTTGTGGCAACTGCTGATGAATAAGGGCTTTGCAAATAAATTTGATTTATTGATTAGGAATTTTATTGTTTTTATTGTTATTTCATGTTCGAGACAAATTGGAACACATTAGTCTCTGAAACCCAAACATACCAATTGTTTATTCTCTCAATCATTTCAAAAGACCTGTGAAGTTTAGCTAACTCCTCAGGCGGTGTGCAGAGATATTGGGCAGGAGTGTATTTTTCAGGTGAATTGAAAAGACATACTTCCTCTGTGGACTATGGTGTGTGTGAGTCGAGTTCGGTCTGGCGATGGGATCAGAGGACGACGGTCGAAATGCAGGTCCATCATGACGCTGTGCTGTTTGTGTGTTTTCATGGATTTAATGGGATCATGTTCAGTTGTGATTTGAAACAGAGTTATGTTTGCGTATGTTTGCTGGCTGCGAAGTGGCTGGTACGGTTGTCAGATTTACCTGCCGATAGCTAAATGTATGCACATTGGACAGGTGGCAGGTGTTATTTTAAATCCCTGTTCCCAATCTGCTCAGATGTCCCTGGTCTAAATGTACCAGTTATACTGCCATAGAAAGACAGCAAAACCAGATCCGGGGACAGACTAGAGGGCAGAGTGGGAGTGAGGCTCTTCTTTCATTCTGCATGTAATCATCTGTCCGTTTGCGTCGGAAGGAGACTCTCGTCTGGTAAAGGTCAACTTTGCTCTGTAAAAGATTTAAATCCCATCAGCCCTCTGCAGAGATATCTCACTTGACAGGCAGAACTTCTGCCTGATTAATAACGATACCAAAACTGTTCCGAGTACATTCTGTAGGTCAGAGGTCAATAGAACATGATGATAACAATGGCAATGCCATGGAAACGATCCGTGAGGAATGATTTCAAGTGTCCTGATTGCCCCGCGGTGTTCCGAGCCCACATCCTACCGCTCCATCTTGCCTGGCACAGGGGGTAATCCGAACTCCCGGCGAGGAGGAAATGATCGGCCACCGTGCCACTCCGAAGCCCCCACTTCTGTGTATTTTACACAAGACTGAGATTAAAGTATTAAGTGTGATATTTGCATGGATTTCAAGCCCAAAAAGACTTTGACATCCACTACAGATTTCTCAATGCCAGCTATGCTAGCAGCTTATGAAAATCAGATGTAGCTGGGATGTAGCATTTAGCTGTCCCATATTTTAAACCTGAAACTGGCATCTTCTGAACATTACTCAATGAAAACGATCAAAGGTAGAATTAATCCCACTTCTACCGTACACCAACTAGGACAGATTTGACAAATGTGAAGTTTGTTTAATCAAATTTTTGGACAGTGCGCGAATGATACTGTCTGTCTTCTTAATATGGTAAATAATGAATATGTAGCCTAAACGCTCTCTTGTTAGCTACACAGCCCATTGCCCTTTTCGTATGTCAATGTGTATAATTTCCCTGTTTATATTAAGTCTACTGTCCTTTTGAGAACATAACCAAATTAATTTCCTTCTGGTTGGATTTAAGTTTGATCTAATCTCATCCAAATTTGATCATGAGTAATGTATGTTTGACTGAAAAGGAAGTCATTTTGATCAGAGCCACGAGGAATGTTTACATAATTAGACGCTGAGGAGACTGAGAGTACTACAGAAGACATAGCAGACACAAAGTAGCTGAACATGTAGACCCAGTCTGTTCAGGATGTGTTTCAAAATGCTATGTTTATGGTCATTCCAAACAAATGTACAATTTGGCTAAGAACTGTGGGACCATTACAGCGCATACTGACTGGGAACCAGGCTAGACAGCTCATAAACACTGATATTGACAGAGCTCACAGAATGCGGTTATTTAACTTGAGCAGTGAGTTGATGATTCTGTGAAAGGTCATTGTCACGCTAAATATCAACAGATCAGGGACCAGACCAATGTTTTGTGTTCAACATCCAAAATCAAGAAGCATGAATCCAATCTCTGCTTTATTTACATCCATAATGAGAGACCCTGACATTTATTTCTCAGTGAAATTAAAGTTGTCACTTGAAATGTCATCCCTGCTCTAAGTTAAATGTGTTTGTTGTTGTATCTGGGCAGACTCTTCTTAAAGTAGGTGTTTTAGCACCTCAACTCGCACATTAGACGTCTAAATATTATCACAATAAAGGCAAATCAGCTCAAACGCAAGTGAGACGCGTTGCTAAATGCAGCTTCACACTGTTCACAGGGTCAACTTTTATTTTGTTTATCCACAGCAACACTGGCAGATTATATTTTTAATAGGTGTTTCTTATGTCTTTAACTGTTATATTCTCAGGGTTAACTTGACAAAACAACGAATCATGTTAGTTAACCCAATTTAGATTCTGCACGGAGTGATTTATTTAGGCCATCTATGATTCATCATAGACTAATATCAGCACTTAAGAGTTAGCAGTTGTTCTTTGATAAATTCATCCTACTCTCATCCAGCCCTGTTTATTTAAGTTGCATTTAAATGGCCCAATTTATTTGTCATTGTACTGTACTACTGTACATGTGTAGTGTCTACTCCTGCTGATGAATGTAACCTGTAAACCAACTATTCAGCTGCTTTTTAAAGACAAATGAGCGCTTTGAAAAAATAATTTATCTTTAGGGTTTATTACATTTAATAATATACTTTGTAAGATGAATATAGAACAGGGAAGCCATTCCACAGGCCTTTGGTTCATAATATACCTGGCCACTGACACACAGGAAGGGAAGGAAAACGGTAGAAAGAGAAACGTAAGAGAGAGAGATGGTGGGGAAGACAGAGAAGGAGGGAGAGATAAAGAAGTAAAGAATAATGATTCTATTTTCATCTGCAAAGCCATGTCTGAGTAATATATCTGCAGGAGGAAAGTGCTGCAAAGCACAAACTATTACCAGATACTGACTTTCTATAATGTTTTAGAAACGTACAGTCGTAAATATCCGTTTGTTTTGTTTAATTTATTTATATATAATTGTGTTCTTTTTCATTTTCTGGGGTATTGTAAGTAAATATTTTTAGAGGAGATCTTATGATTGTGTCCTGATTGACTTGTACCTTGCAGATAAAATCTAAAATAGATCTACAGGCTGTGGTTTCCTGTGAACTTGCACTTTACATTTCATTAGGGTTATTAAGATGAGCTCAGATGATTGGAAAGCATAATATGATTCCATATTTAATTAATTGTACTTGCTTAACTTGCCTGAACCCCCTAAAAAATAACCTACTCTCCATTCATTAATATATGCCAGATATCATCGTGATGGAATTCTGATAATTTTCAAGAGGGATGGGACAGAGAGACACAAGGAGAGATGGAGAGATGGAACAGAGGGAGGGAGGGAGGGAACAGAGAGGGACAGGGAAAGGGAAGGAAGGAAGGAAGCAGGGAAGGAACAGAGAGGGAGGGACGGAAGGAAGGAAGGAGGGAACAGAGAGAGACAGGGAAAGACAGACAGTTTGAGTTGGATCATCGGTAGTTATAGCGATGATCCATATTTTGTTGTACTGGATGTAGACTGTATCTGTTCATAACGGATCACTTATGAATATCTTTAACAGATATTCATAAGTGATATCTGTTAGAGACCTACACACGTGTGTGTGTGTGTGTGTGTGTGTGTGTGTGTGTGTGTGTGTGTGTGCTCTCGGTCTGTGGGCAGATCCATCTGATTCATT
>JACXGJ010010424.1:0-21976 GCA_016801105.1 Esox niger
ACGTGTCACATATGAAATAAATTTTGGTCCTAAATTACATTTTCAATTGTCAAGGATGTTTATTTCTTCTTAAAAGATAAGACAGATTTGTAAAGTGGAATTTCATGCTTGTTTTATTAAGTAACAGTGGACCATTAATCAAGTATTTCAAGACATGAGTGTGTCCCAAAGTTGATGTGGTTATTAGACCCATAGCCATGGTGTGCAAGTCACCCTTTAAGTTACGACAGCAACAAGTCAACTTGAAGGGAACTCCAAGCAAGTGCGTAGTGGACTGGGATCGGTTCGACATTCACTGCAACTTATCTCCACTCGAAAGTTTTACTTTGCCTTTTAGTCAACCAGATTAAAAAACAAGTTAAAGTAAAATTTTGGAATATCTGAAGGAATGGACCATGCTCTTCACTGTTTGTTTTTCATTTGAGCAGAAACTAAGTAAACTGTTTATCAACGAGCAAATGACTGAGGGATTTCACTTGCCCCCGTCTGCCATTGCTTATTGGAGGAGAGATGGAGAGATGGTGTTTCTTAGAAAAGCAGATGATAGAGACGTGATTACACCAATGTGACTTCTGTTGACCAACAGTAATTGTGCATTTTAGAATGCCCTTTTGTAAGCACCCAAAATATTTTTTTGTGTTTAAAAATGAACATCTATGCGCTGTAGCAGAAGACAATTTCATGGTAATATCAATGTTATCAAGTATAAAGAGAACCATGAGTTTGAAACAACTCCTTATTATTTATAATAATTGAATGGCAAAATGCTCTAGTCTAATATACACTCACCTACAGGATTATTAGGAACACCTTACTAATACTGTGTTTGACCCCCTTTCGCCTTCAGAACTGATTTAATTCTATGTGGCATTGATTCAACAAGGTGCTGAAAGCATTCTTTAGAAATGTTGGCCCATATTAATAGGATAGCATCTTGCAGTTGATGGAAATTTGTGGGATGCACATCCAGGGCACGAAGCTCCCGTTCCACCACATCCCAAAGATGCTCTATTGGGTTGAGATCTGGTGGCTGTGGGGGCAATTTTAATGCATTCTATGAGGACATTAAGCTGCCATTAAGGACACAAATACACATGTGTATGTTTTCTCTGATGTTATGAACCTACTGGATGTTTCGAAGCGTTCAGCATCATTAAACAGACAGAGATTGGGATGAACATCTCATAATGCCTACTTCACATTTCCTTCAATAGCTACATATGGGTTTCCCTCCGTTCTCTTAGAGAGACTGGAAACCCATATTTGGCTACGTGGGAATGTTCTTGCCTGGTTTAAATATTATTTATCTGAAAGATATCAGTTTGTATGTTTGAATGGTATATCCTCTGACAAATCAAAAGTATGTTTTGGTGTTCCTCAAGGATCGGATCTGGGCCCTTTATTGTTCTCACTATATATTCTGCCTCTTGGTGATGCAATCCGGAATAACAATGTCAATTTTCACTGCTATGCTGATAAAACACTCGAAAAGAAAAATGTGAACACATCTCCAGTACTAACATGGGATGTCCTCCCTCCAATGCCATTCGGAGGCAGTGTCACTGGCTTGTTGTTGTGCAATTGGGCTGTACTCTGCTGGCAATACTCTGCCCTAATTCAGGATTATTGCGGAGGGTGTGTGTCCCTTTGGTTGATGGTTGGCAATATGGGTGGATTCATTTCCTGCCTGTTGGGCCCTGTCCGGGGCCTCCCTCGGAGTGGTCCACAGAGTCACTGGACCCCCCTGTCTCAGCCCCAAGGTCTTACGCTGCTATATCACAGTGCTGGGGTAGTAGGGTCTACATTTTCCTTCTGTCGTTTAAAACTAATGAGGATCTGAGGTCTTGGAGGACCTGAGGTCAGTCTTGTATAATAGAGTGTTGTATGACAGTCTTGTATAATGGAGTCTTGTATGACAGTCTTGGATGATGAGGTCTCGTATGACAGTCTTGTATAATGGAGTGTTTTATGACAGTCTTGTATAATGGAGTGTTGTATGACAGTCTTGTATAATGGAGTCTTGTATAATGGAGTCTTGTATGACAGTCTTGTATAATGGAGTCTTGTATGGCAGTCTTGTATAATTGAGTCTTGTATGACAGTCTTTTATAATGGAGTCTTGTATGACAGACTTGTATAATGGAGTCTTGTATGACAGTCTTGTATGACAGTCTTGTATAATGGAGTCTTGTATGACAGACTTGTATGACGGTCTTGTATAATGTAATCTTGTATGACAGAGTTGTATGACGGTCTTGTATGATGCAGTGATCCATGGTTCACTGTGGACATTGTGTTGAGTTTGTTTTTGACTCCAACGAGTGCATTCCTGCAGAGTAGAAAGAATGCTGTGTAACTCAATTATAGTAGAAAATGCAAATTCAACAGTGTAGCTAAACAGCAGCTTCAGAGTTACACATGTTTATGACAATAGCGTGTCTTGGTTTATGACATTATGTCATGGTTTATGACAAATTTAAAGAAGGTTTGATTCTGAAAGTTAAATGTCCCACTAAATCAGGAAAATAGATGTGTGCGGTATCTGTTCACAAGATATCTTTGAAAAGTACACAAACAGTATTTTATTTTTAACTAAAGGAATTAGTTGCGCTATTTGTTTGTTTTCCAGAAAATATATCCTTATAGGGTTTCTTTTTTGCTTGATGTAAAATTATCAATATTCTGTCAAATTATCGCCACTGCCAATAATTTATGATGCCTTGATATAATGTACAAATACACAGCACGTGGGCAAAAATATATGTACTTATACACACTGTAGAGATATTTAGTGGGTTTATACACAACTAATGTGAAAATTATGGTGACACTAAAAATATTTGAATCATTAGCAACCTGCCTACACATTGTTTGAAGCAATGTACTGCTTCAGGCGTTGTGGTGCTCATTTTATTTCCTGTTAATACTACCTATCAGCTTCATAGAAAATGTCCATCATATTGCTGATTGTGAGGTGAGTGTGTGTGTGTGTGTGTGTGTGTGTGTGTGTGTGCCAACCTTTCATGTTGAGTTTTGCTAAGGGTTAAACGTGATGTATACCTTGCTAGCTTGTCTAACCATCCTGTGCCGACTATACTTATAGAGGAGCAACATTCTTCTTCATGCCTCTCTCTTTTGTGATTGTGTTAAAAGGGTAGCAGTGTTAAGTGAGACCTCTCCTCTCCAATGATCCGCAGGGACAAACAAGCAGAAGGAGGCAACAAGAAGGCTTGGAGGGTCTTATTACGCATCGCATTATAAAACCGTGAAAAGCTAAACTGTCCTGGTACAGTTTAGGCTTATAATTGGATATGTGATTAATGGGGATTTGAGCAGTATCTTATTCAAAAACTGTACCGGAAATATTGGAGGTATAGAGGGCAATGAAACTTACCCGATGAGTACCGATTTCTGCCTTGTTCCTCTCAAAAGTGAGTGATTCCCACTGAAAGGGGAACCGGGGGAAGGAGAAGAACAAATACAGACAAAATCCTGGTGCAGGACTAGAGTTTGGTCTAGAGAAGTACTCCGAAGTTGGCTACTACCATGGCTCAACTTCAGAGTTACACATGTTTATGACAGTAGTGTGTCTTGGTGAGCTCAAAAGCTGAGCACCCTATATAAAATGCTCTTGGATTCATGGATGATTGCATCACAACTTCCAGTCGCCGCGCATGAGACTGTGTGGTGACGAATGGACACATGCCGAATGTTTCTTGACCACTGCTGGCGTCTTCTGTGGTGCCTGTGTTGTCTAATGAGAAAAATGATGGAATGCTCTCAAAGCCAAGTGGTTACTGCCCAGTGCTGGCTTCGGCAGACACCACTGTTCTAGGGAAATGTACTGAAGAACGACCGGCGCCAACTGCATGTATATACATAATTAGTAAGGTCTAGCCATCCTCCCTCAATGTACTCGTGGTTAGCTAAAGGATCTTACAGGAACGTTTGGCCGAAGGATGGCCAATGGTTGACCTGACACTTAGGTGCGGAAGGTTGTTGAGCCCTGCTGAATCCAGTGTTTGACCAGGACACGTTTGAGGTGAAATGCCAAACGCTGTACAGTGGGAATTTAACTGGAATTTGGACAAGAGTAGAAGCACCAGGAAGAGAGGAAATTAAGCGACAATATGTCTTAAATGTTTGGCGCGTGCTGAAATTTTCTGCCCACAATAGCTTATGCTAACAAAATGATGTTCATTAAAGTAATGAATGTGTAACATATGAAGTCTTACTATTTTGGAGTATGTATCCTTAGTGTAATTCAAGCCGCAAGTAAGCTAATACACTGGTATGTGACCACAGGAACTGCATGACACTCATGCAAGGCTGTCATGATCACAGTGGAGAGTTACCTTTATATCAAAGAGAGTGACATACATCGGCTGGAACAGAGCCTTGCAATTCAGCATGGCCAACCCACTGAAGATCGCTGGTTCTCATCCCAGGGCTGACAAAATCCAATCTGATGATGAGTACAGTGAGTTGCACAAAATAAATGGAATGGAGCACTAATGAGTGGAAGGAGGTGAGTAAGAGTTAAAGAGAAAGAGTACCTAATGCCTTCTATGGTAGGGAGGTCTTAGTTGGGTCCACTTACCAACTCAAAGTAAAAGGCAAAACCCCAATAAAAAAGAGGATCCAAAAGGCCATAGTTGAATTTTATACCTTCCATAACACAGCTGTCATGAGAAATTAACTAAAAGAGAAGTATTCTAAGCCAGCTGACTTTGGGGATCTGTTCACAAACAGACCCCATATGTCTCCAGGACTGCCACAGTAGATCCAACCAAATCCTGTGAAAAACAGAAATACTGAAATATTTACATGACACACTGAAATGTACATACTGAAAAAGGAGCAAATTTGAATGCTACCTCGCCCTGAACCGAGAGTGGCAGAATATTTGACCTGTGACTGAATCAAAGTCAAGAAGAACTTTGACTAATACTGTATGAGGGAATGGCCTCCTGGTGGGTTTTCTGTCTGTGGGGAAACGTTCTACTCTGCAGGAATGCCCTGTCGTGTAGAGAACAAGTGATTACACCTGTTTATTAACACATAGTCTTTTCTCTACCCTAATTAAGCACCCAAAAGCCGCAAAACTGGCAGCTTTGAGCCCACACCTTGAAGCAGTTACAGTGAGAATGCAGCTTGGCACCAGATCCTTATTTTTAAAGCTGGACTGCTCTGCCTTACAGTATATTGCGGCAGTTGTTTACTGCTGATAGTCAAAGCCTTAGACATTTCCCCCTTTGAATGTATAGCAACAGTCCACTTTACTGTATGTGTATTGTGTAGGTCTTATTCTTTCATCTCAGCCACTGCCTAACACCAGATGTTTTGGGTTGTTTTGTATTTGTGGACACGACTACAATATCTGTGCCTTTGTACAACTGTTGGGATTTTGTGTGAAAATGAAATAAAGCAAGAAAGCTGCTTCACATTATATTCAGAAAACTGAAAAGAAAGCCTCTGGTCTCTTCATTAAAGCTGCCCCACTTGGTTTCGTCTGTATACCGGAACAATTAATCTGTCACACTCTGTACAGACTCAGTGAGCATGGCCTTGTTATTGAGAGACACTGCCATTGGCAGAGAATTCCAACTATGAGCACATTGCCCAAACAAATTATCAGGAATGGAGCTCCACTTCACATCTCCTGACAAATGTATGACCACATTTTAATTTGATATATACCTTTATTTAAACAGATTGGTTGTTAATTTTTTTTAAATTCTGTTTACTACGTAACGAATATCATAAAACAACGTACATACAGAGACACAAAATGGGTTGGAAGTCTAGGGCTTTTGAGAAATGACTTTTTGGTCTGAATGTGTAACACGCTGTGTATTCAGGATATGCATAATCAATAAGTAGATTCCCTATACTGACTCATATAGCCATGCCATTCTAAGTTTGAAAGCTTGTAGTGTTTATGACAAGGGGCACATATCGTCACATAAATGACATTGCGCCATTTTCAAGGACTGTTTTGGCATGACAGCACCACTTTTACAGCCAGTGCCCAAAAATCCCTGAATGCATCTTTAAGTTCCAGTAGGCAACTTCACAGGACAGAATGACCCTAAACCCCTGGCATACACATAAACTGCTGCAACATAGACAGAGGGAGTGAGAGGACACTATGTATTTTTCCCCAGGACATGGCCAACTCAGCTGACAATTACCTTAAAACCTCTTTGCCAATAATCCCAAGACCAGTGGAATGGCCATTAAAAGAACACCAAATACCCAGAGGCAAGGCCGAGTATAGCCCACAGAGTATAGCCCACAGAGTATAGCTCACAGAGTATAGCTCACAGAGTACA
Source organism: Esox niger (assembly GCA_016801105.1). NCBI lineage: Eukaryota > Metazoa > Chordata > Actinopteri > Esociformes > Esocidae > Esox > Esox niger. Next base: position 6,336 of record JACXGJ010010424.1, read on the forward strand.
GCCCACAGAGTATAGCCCACTGTGTATAGCTCACAGAGTATAGCCCACAGAGTATAGCTCACAGAGTATAGCTCACAGAGTATAGCTCACAGAGTATAGCCCACAGAGATCAAGACGATACCTGATGATTTCAGCTACCACTCTGCTGACCCCCGCCCCCGTCATTCCCTGTCCTTGTCCATCTGGTAATGCCTCTGATCTGGACTAGGTTTAAATAGACTCTGGGCTCAGCCCGCATGCATCGATTAACTGTTACAATTTGGACTCTTAATATGTTCACCCGGCACAGCTAGAAGAGGACTGGTCACCATTCGGGGCCTGGTTCCTCTCTAGGTTTCTTCATAAATTTCGGCTTTCTTAGAGAGTTTTACCTAGCCACTAAAGTTCAACACCACTGTTGTTTGCTCCCTGGGGTTTAAGGCCGGGTGTTTTGTGAAAGCACTTTGTGACAACTGCTGATGTTAAAAGGGCTTTATAAAATAAATGTGATTGATTAATTTGATTCTTTCCCACCACACAGGCTTGAAAGGGCTTGGAATCTGGACAGAAAGATATTTTCAGTGCCTGAACCCAGCAACGTCAAGTACGTTGAAAGCTCCGGCATGACGTGCTGCAGTCGCCCAGAAATGGCATGGGGGAACACAAAGAAGCCAGTGACTCAGCCCCCATAAAGGCTCAGATGCAGTGAATACTTTTGGAAAGAGGGCACTCTGTCTGGCGACAGCAAGGAGGGTTCATCAACCCAATGTCTTGCCATTCACTGTCACATCACTTGTTCGGATGTTCCACCAAAGGACCCACTGAGGAGATTCCTTGGTTAAGGTTGAAATTACATTTTTTGCATGTATCAGCAAAGACCATTCCACAGAAAGAGGCCCGGATGAGCTTTTCAACATTTATTCCCTGCAAAAGTCTTCTGATTTTTGCATTGAGACAGAGATGGAAAGGAGTTGCCATATATGGGATAAACCCTCAGACAAAACCAAGTGGGACGGAGAATCAAAATTATGTCAAACAAAATAATATATATAATTCAACTTCTATTGTAGTTACGCTTTCATCCCAATTGCTCCCCCCCTAACTTCTCTATATCATTATCACTTCCTTTATCTGTCTTTTTTCCTTCACTCTCTTTGTGGGTGTGGGTGTGTATGTTTGTATGAATGATTGTGTGTGTGAGATCATAGATTGTTGTAGATGAAGATTCACATGACATCTTTTGATAAACTGGCCTGGCTGCATCATGATCGCTATGGTGTTCCAGAGATCCCATCTAGAGGGCACGCAATCAGTGTTGGAAAGAGATGAAAGGTTTCCGGGACATTTGCTCTGACAGTGGTTGAGTGGGAAAAGCTTGTAGGCTGAGATAATGCCTAAGGCTGGAGGAGGTACAAAAGACCAATACATCCTGGCCTCCTTAATGAGCTACAGGACAAATGCACAGCCTAAGGACACTTGAGCAGGCACACAAATACGGAACTGGCCTACACACACAGTGCGTACTGTACATGTATTCAACCCCATGCATGTCCAAGTAAATGCAATATTCACCCGACACGCCATGAAGTCTGAGGTGCCATGACCCAACTGCCAGTTGATAGCCACACCTGACCATGCATTGTATGATATGCAGTACCTACAGTACATGCAGGAAAATTTGATGATTGTGAAAAGTAAGTACACTTCTGGAAAGCTTTATCTTTTATGTATTTTGGCATATGGATGGAATCTGCACTATTGATAGAAAAAGGTAAACTAATTGAAGAAATAACATTGAAAGAAATATGCTTAGTGATCTTGAATTCATCAAAAATCACCAGGAATTCAATTTTGTGGTGTGAAGAAAATAAATAGACCCCTAGCTTAAGTAACTGGTGTTCCAGCTATTGAACACTCCCTTTTACTCAAATGATGTGCTCTTCTTTTTTGTAACTGTCAAGAGCAGTCTCTGTCATTGACTGAGAGGAATATTTGTTCTTTCTGCTTCTACTGTCTTGTTTATCGCTTTCTTGCTTTCCTTACACAGCATTTCAATAGGACTGACATGTTGGCTTTGACCTGACCATTCCATAACCCTCCTTTTTTCTTCTTGAAACAGTCTGTTGTAGCTTTTCTTGTGTGCTCTTGATCATTGTTCTGTTGCAAAATCCATGTTCAGTTCAGCTTTTTGACAGCAGGCCCTACATTTTCTGTAGGAATTCTCTGGTACAACATGGATTTTATGGTTTTCTCAATGATGGAAAGTTGGCCAAGCCCCTGAGGTAGAGAAGCAGCCCATGACCATAATGCCATCGCCTGGATTTTTCTTTTGCCAGAAGGTGACTGCTAACGATAGGATGCACAAAGGATGTTGAATCAGAGTAAAAAGACCATGTGATTAATGACTTTTGTTTCATCTCGTGTTTGTCGGAATCTTGTAGACTTCCACAGTTCTCCAATGCCTGAAAGCTTTCAAACATCAACCTCTTTAGGACACCAGTTTTACCAGTTTCACAAGCAGCACAGCAGCTAGTTCCGGGGACTTGTGTGTACTAACATGTAGTAACACGAGTTCCAATCCTGATAGAGTGTACAAAAACAACATTATTGTTGGTCAAATCATTTGTTTTATTTATTACACTTGCCTTTATCATCCAAAACATTATAAAGGCACAGTTAAAAAAAGGAAGGCTTACTGGAAAGGTAAAGGGAATGGAAAGGGATCTAAGACATGAGCCCCACATCTTAATTGCCGTTGTTCATGTGAAAACCTAAACATCTCACAAAAAACATTTTAACATGTGATATTTATTTCTGACCAACAGATCACTACTCTGTTCTGTATTGAATCGTTTCAAGTAATGTACTTAGAATCCAGAAATTATTTGATGACGTTGTGCAGGTAGCTCATTACAGTAATTTAATATTAATATATTTAATCTAGCTTGTTGTGACCCACTGTTACTAAAGTTCTCTTGCAACCAATCAGGCATGTCTGCTTTATCAGCAGTCTTCAACTAACTTTACACAACTTCCCCCAGACTGCTGCTGCGACTCTTCGTCAACACTTGCAAAACATACCAAGGCCACTGTCTGGCTACCTGCCTTTACTTCACAACACACAAGTCATCACGATGGCAGTCCTGTAAAGCCAATGATCTTGGCTCATACAAACTCTTTATTTTTCACATATCACTACATTGATTGTGTAAAAGAAATAACAACATTTAAGAAAATCTGAAGGACATGACATTTAAAAAATTACACCTGTTTTCATGAAAAACTCCAGAAACTTTGAATGTCACACAATGCAAAACAATTGTGCCCAGTGATTTTGAAAATGTCTGCACAGGTTTCTTTAGTTAGTGACCCTGTAATTTAAACCAAAGTATCAGCAGAGATTGTGCTATGCCATTCTGATCCCAGACTGATAGCCATGCAGAATGGAATGACTAATTAAGAAGAATCCAAGGACTGTAATAATAAATATCTTAAAATGGGAACAAACACCCTCCCAGAACTATAACCCCTGGTCAAAAACCCTGGGATGCTCTTTGACATTTCTAAGATTTCTCTGTTTGATAATGCATGGATGAGCTCACAGTCTTTTATGCAGGCTAACAGACAATGAGCACAGACCTCGTTAGTAAAGATTCCATTGGCCGTTAATTTATGGTAGGGAAATCATATCTGAAGATTTTTCTGTGTTTAAAGTTTGGTCAGGTTAAGTCAAGTTTTGCTCAACATAGATATTGTTCACCCAATCAGAGGGTGGCATCAGCCAATCCAGGTTACAATCCCCCTCAGGTCCCACTTTAGGAAGCCTTCTTTGAAAGCCTTTTGTGAAAGCAAAATGTCTTTTTTTCGTGCAGATAAAATAAATAACTTAGAGCAACATATACCATCATGTGGGTGCCTTGAGTTTCCATGTCTGTTTTGCCACGACCCATTTTAATTTTCGTAATATACAGAGATTCAGTAATAACCTGAATGTTCACCAGAACAACAATGGAATTGCACCGTTTCACTTATATATAAGGACGAGAAGTAACAATTAGCATGGTATATGGATTCATACTACTAGTAGCCCCGAAGTAGTGAGGGAATGTTGCTGACTAACTCACACAGGCATGGGCAGTTAAATACATCACATCACAGGAGATTTGAACTTGTCAAGTTTTGGAGCAAAATCAAATTTTCTTTTCAATCAATGTCCTCAAAAGGATCCACAATCAAAAGTGTTCACAATCAAATTGCTAAAGATCTATGGTTTTCTTCCAGCAACACATGACAAGCAACAGCGATGAAACTAAATGTTTCCGTGCAGGGATTATCTCCCCAGAAAGCATTTTCCTCATCAGCCTCTTCTTTCTCTTCCGACTTCTGACTTCCTCAGCCCCTCACAGTCGATGTCCGACAGGCAGTTCTTGGTTAAGTGTTCTTTACCAAACGTAAGCAATGATGTCCAAGTCATTTCATATTAAACATATCCCTCTCCAGAAGCTAAAGGTTGCCTTTTGGTATGACTTAGCCCTTTGGCAGATGCCAAGTTACGTCTATAAAGTCTTCAAGGCAATCAATAACAGACCTGAGATTAGGGATACTACTGCAGGTGAGGCTGCAGATGTTTTGTCCCCCCGTGAGCTGTACGCATCTGAAAACGTACAAAGCATTCTATTCTAAAACAATCTAACCGGTCTGATGGGTTCCAGAACTAATGGATTCCATCTGATTGGTCCAAGAATTGAAGGGGAGTCAGAATACACACACGGGTAAAGCAACATTTAGAAAATATGAAAAATGTGATACACAGACAGGTAATAGATGATTAAATCACTGGTGATTTTGTTTTGTACAATCATACTAATTTCATTGTTGCCTGAACAACCAAGCATTCTTAGACCACAGTGGACAATAGTGTATCAGGACATTCCAATCTGAGTCAGGGGACAATGTTTAAACATCTTTAAAAAGGAAGCCAAGAGTTGTTTGAGAAGTGAAACAGAAAGAGAGCGGAAGAGGGACAGACAGATGGATAGAGAGAGAGACTGCTAAAAACAGGGGTAGAGAAATGGATGGTAAAGAGGAGAGGGTGAGTTCTGTATCCACTGTGGTGGATGCTGTGGATGCAGAAGATGGAGAGAAAGACAGGCAGTTTAGAGGGATGTTAGAGGTCCATTTTAATGAAGACTGTAAATGTTTATATAACTGACATTCGGTATTAATTTATGTTTGTCTATGATTGGTTTGACGATTATTATGTTTTTATAAATGAAGGCTTTTTGATTTTGTAGCTGGATTTTCTCTTCAATATTTAATGTGTTTTTGAACATTAGGCTATATCCTGCTAGGTAATAATTTGTTCTTTATTGACTTGCCCGAACATTAAGTAAAGTATAAAATAAAAAAGAGTAGAGGGAAGGAATGACATGAGTGGGAGACAGAGGAAAAGAGAGCTGGGCTGCAGGAGTGAGAGAATGGGGGACATAGGAGAAAGGAGTGGAACAATAGCATTTTAGCGGTATAATTATTTTTTCTCACATTTTTTTACAATTCACACATTTCCAAATTAGGTTTAAAACATCAAAGTACATCTGGTGAATCTAATCAACTGGAATATTAGGTACACTGTCTTTTCTCTTTACTCTCTGTGACTTGGCCTATTCATCTGATGGTGGTGTTGAACTTCAGAAAAAGCCCCCCAGCGTCGCCCATTGAGATATTGGGCTCGGGTTTAAGTCCAGCAGAATCGTTTAAGTTCCTAGGATCCATCAGCTCCCCTAACCTCAGGTGGGAGGACCACATCACAGCCACATTATTTAAAATGGATGTACTGCTTGAAGCAACTGAAAATCTAAACCTGTTAGTCAATCCTGGTCCTGGTTCAAACCTCGCCCCCTCCATCCTTGCCTGGCTAGAGTCTGCATCTGCCTGCTGCAGGAGTAAACCGCGGTCAACTCTCAATCAATGGAACCTGCTGCCACCTGCCCTCTATTAAGTTCTTAATTGTCTCCAGGACGAAAGCTGAAGGCCATGAATATGTAAATGTCCGCTCCCATCCCACGCTGGCTGTCCAGTGTTTTACAAGTTGGAGGGCAAACGTAGAGCAGATGCACCGAGCAGGTCAATCATCACTGCCTGAACCATTTGGTGTAATATATTAGACATATATTGGTATTTTTGCATACATACAGGCAGACATACATGGCACTTGATGACCAAGAGAAGATAGAAAACGTGTAGGTAATATTTTTGTATATATGTTGGTCTGTCAACCTTTATGTTTCTATGAAGTGCTTTTGCAACAGAACTTTCCTTGACTGCTCCTTTTCACCATCCTCTTACCATGAGAGTGTCACCACCTACTGGCCATATCCTGCTACTACATCCCATACTTTTTTGTTACTGATCAAATGACTTCCCTAAAGAACAACCAAGGCCAATAGAAAACAGGCATGTTACATTTGACTGTATCTGTATATTGGACAGCATCACTGGTGTTAAACCAGTTATATAATTACAGTTAATTCCCATTTAGGTACTATAAATACTATGAAATCCTGTTTGCTTTTATAGCGTGCAGATTTTGTAAGATATTTTCAAGTTTTTAGTCGATTTACAGGCCAAGCACGCTTATACTCATATCATACTCACAATCTCCTCTAATGGGCAGCAACTTATTGTTATTCTACATTCTCTGGACTTCTCTTTAAACAATAGGTGAGCATGATTTTTTTTAGAGGATGAAGGTGGAATTCTGTTGTGTGATGCACAGGCCGAGATTGAATCCAGTCGGTGTAGGATTCGAGAATGTACTTAGGTCTGAGTTCTACTCTGTGTCGGTTGTTGATGTTGAGATTATACATAAAGAAACTGCGGTCAAATCAACGTTGCTCTGAGATTATGAATAGACATGCCAAGTCCGAGTGGGTTCTCAGATTGTTCTTTGTCCTGTGATCCACTCAGTATTGGTGGTGAGATTATCTGTAGACCTGTGGTCAAGCTGGTGTTGGTTCTGAGATTCTATCTAGACCGTGTGCTAGAGACGGTGATTGTTCTAGCAGTTGTTGTCTGACCAAAGATGTGCAGTCTGTCCCCCTCCTGTGGTCTGCTGTGTTAATGATCCGTACGGTGCCAGTCTCAGCCCAGATCAGAAAATGGCAAACAAGGAAGTAACCACTACAGGATGCCATATTTTACAAATAAATGCTATCATAATAAAGAAGGAAATGATGGACAATATTCAGCCACTCTTGAAGGACAATTTAATGGAAGTAGATGTTGGAGAAGCATCTTCTGTAATATACGTTTAACAATCACATTGTTTGATAGACATTGAAGCCTGGAGTATTTTTTCCTTGAGGTTCTAACTTTGCTGAATTGGAAGTCTACTGGAAAAGCCAACACAATAATAAATGTTTTGAAATCTCAGGACTTAACCAGGATTAAATGGAGGTCCTAAGGCATTTTTTAAGATGCATTTCTATTTACAATATACTGGGAAAACCAACTCTCTTTTGAAACTCACGGTAGTGATGATTGTATTGATGGTAGCTGTTTGTGGTAAATAATGATATTTATCTCACCTCAGACCAATGTGTGATTCATTCAGACTAGGTCCCAAATTATATTCTATTCCATTTATTGTGCTCTAGTTTTGAAATAGCTCCCGTCCAAACTAGTGAAATAAGGTGCATTTGGGAGGCTCAACCAGGCTGTGTAACCACCTCTGTGTTGAAGAAGACCATGTTTGAGAAAAGAAGGAGAATAAAATCGATGAGTGGAATGATGAGAGGGTCTTATTCCCTTTTGAAGACAGAGCCCCGTCCCAAATCCCATCCTCTTCATAGTACATTTCTTTTTGAGCCTGAGCATGCTTTATATACATCTGGAAGGACCAGTGGACAGTAGTGCAGTGTAAAGTGTATAGGGTGCCATTTGGGAACACCTCTGGTGGTGATTGTGCATTGAGCAATCAGGTCCATTCACAGCTCACAGATTGCCTCTCCCCTCTCCTCTTTTTTATAGTCAGTTCTCTGGCTGCTCCAGTCTAAATTGACTCCCTGGCTTGCCGGGCCCCGTGATGATGACGGTAAAAATAGCCACTAAAGCTGGCATTCTCTTCAGACCTGATTTAATTTCTGTAAGCTGTCTGCCTCTCCAAAAACAGCAATTGTGTTTGTCTGTCTGTCTGCCTGCCTAAAGATAGCTGATGGAGAGAGCAATGAGGGTGTCCATACTTGTATCACTTCTTAGAAGCAATGAGAGCCGGGAAGACGGGAATGTAGGGAGCGAAAGATAAAGCACATTATTTGCACACACTTTGTTAGCAAAACAACTGATGATAAGTCAAAAAGTACAAAAAGGCCCTTTTCCAGGAAAAATCCATTCACAAATAAATGATCAAAAGGTGGAAAATAATTACACAAATAATATTTACACGGTGAAATGAATAACAATAATGAATAAAACAAAGTTACATAAATGAATCTAGCCTCAGTGCAAGGATGGACTGGATTCCACTATGTAGAGCCCCATCCACAAACAGTCAATTAACCACAAAGACATTATGTTGAATCCATAAGCGAATGCATTCAAAAATATATTTGCACAAGTAAATATGGTGTGGTGGCCAAATTTCTTAGTTTTAAATAGTTTACGGCTTTGAAATTGGCATTTCCAAACCATGTGAGAAAGTTTTGGTTTGTTCACTCTAGAATGAAAGGGTAAACCGCTACTGGTTTAGGTTTAAATCATGCTAATAATGAAAATTATTTAAATAATGTAGCTATAATTGAAACATATTGGAATTTTAATGGAGAGCCTAAACATGTGAAACAATGGAATACTTCAAGCAATACAGTTAGCTATTTATTTAATGCAAAGTCGGTTTGTTCTTCCTAGCTGGAAGGGTTTGAGAGACAGGCTACTGTTTAGGTAATTCAACAAATTAGTCTTTACATAGTTAGTCCCAATTACAGAAGGATCAATTGAGATTAACTTGAAACAAAGTTAATTGTGTCCCACTACCTGAAAAGTTTCAATACACTATTTTACGGTGAATTCATGCAATTTATTGTAATTTGTATAGACATAATTCATAAATATTTATGCCTTTTACATTAGGACAGCCAAGTTGTTGTCTCTAGCTTTAACTTTCAACACATATTGTAAGAGGTTAATTAACACTTATTATACAAATTTGATAATTAAAATAATAACAGTTAATAGAGGTTTAAGATTACAATTAAAAAAAATTAACATTATGGATAGCCTAAACATGTGAAACGGAGTTGGCTTGGTCTCCACCTGGAACAGTTCTTGGCATACCATTAGAGGGTTAATTAATGCTAAATATTATGATAAGAGTTAGTTTAGACGTACAATCAGTATAGACATAGTAAATAAATATATTATTAGTTAAACTTGGGATAGCTAAAACATGTGAAATAAACATGTCTGTCAATCTGGCATAAACTAGCTATGGCAATCGAACCAAATTAGCATTACCAAACTAGTTAACACTTCATGGTAATTTACCTGTGGTTTCCACTTATTTTTTAACATTAACATACAATTTGACTTTGTTAAGTGTAGTGTCCTAAAAATATAACTAATTGGAAAGAAGGCCACAATACTATTTATTTGCAAAGTTACAAGAATTTGGTCTAAATATGTTTTGTTAAACTCCAAACGTGATGTTTAGATTTCATCAAATCATGCGATGGACCCACATAAAATTTCAAGTCATACAGATAAGTAGTTAATTTAAAGTTTTTCCAAAAATTTAACATTTTAGAAAGTCCATCATGGAAGAGTTTGGATTAGTTTATAATGATTAGAATACATTTCACAATGGCCATGGCCGCTGTTGTTTTCTTGAGTGGCCGTAATGCCCAAAACCCAAATAAATGATACTCGCCAAAGTTGCAGTTGTGCCCATGTAGGGCTGCTAGTGAAATTGACACTGCTCTATCAAATCACTATCATCCGAAGCACCAGTCTCTGGCACAAACACAGATATCTCAATTGTTATTGGCCAATGCCCACCTGTGACCATCAATTAAAATTATTATGATAAGTCTGCTTAAGGAAACAGGGCATAGTTTGGCTGAGGAGGCAGGTGACAGTCACAGAGTAGAGGGAAGACATCCTTTTAATGTTTCCCATTCATAACCGAAAACAACAAAAGGAGAGTATGACTGTGAACTGAAAAGCAACAAACATAAGACTAACTACAAAAAATGACCAACCACTAGAAGACAAACATGGCAACTTAAATAGGTTACCCATCAAAGGCAGTAGTGAGCAGCTGCCTCTAATTGGGGATAATTAAACAGTAGTGCACATTGAAACGCCAAGAGGCACCTCTGCAGTCAGGCTCTGACTGTGGCCTCCAGGCACATAGAGATGCCTAGAGGCTCCCCAGCCAGGACATGACAGGTATGGTGCTTTTATTGGTGTTCTTTTTGAGTTAGCTGACGTTAACTCAAATGTAATCACTTATTGCAAATGTTATTTTCCGAGTTAACTAGTTAATGACCGTTCAACAGCTATCTCTCTAACTGTCTCTTGATAAAATGTCTCATCCCAAGACTAGTTCAGTTTTGTAGTAACTAGTTTCAGTGCTTTAGTAACTAGGTTCAACGCTCAAATGGGTGAGTCCAACATGCGTCAGTCCTGTCTGTGCCTACATGTGGGCTCATCCATGTTGCACATGTGTGTTCAGGTGGGTGTTCCTCTTTTATCCTGACAGTGTGTTCAGTCGTGTTTTTTATCTCCTGGGTGCATGGGCGTGTGTGTGTTTGTCCTCTCCTAAGTGTGTGTCTGCTCCCGAGTGTGTGTTTGTGTGTGTGTGTGTGTGTGTAGGCTTGTCTTCAGAATAGTGAATGTGTCCCTGAGCTGAGTGTTTAATCTCCTGCTGGGAGGAAACTTGCATCCCAAATAGCAGACAAGCCCCTAAATAGTGCACTTTTTTCACCAGACCCTCATAGGCACCGGTCAAGTTTAGTACACTAAATACGAAAAGGGGTGCATTTTGGGACATAGACCCAGCTCCTGGGCTTGGCTGAAAGCATGACTGGCCCTGTGACTTATGGTGTGACACTCGCACAGAGGAGAGAGGGGGAGGGAAGGGGAGATAGGGGGATATGAGGGGGAGAGAGGGAGGCAAAGGGGAACATGAGAGAGAGAAAGGGGGTGTGGAGATGGGGGCAGATATGGGGGGGGGGGGTGAGAAAAAGAGCCAGCTGTGGAAGGATATGATAAAGAGAATGGCTAGAAAAGGGAGAGAATCACATTCCAGAGCAGATAAATAATCAGCAGTCACAACAACGCCCAGGGAGGCAAAAATAACTCTCTTGAGGTTTCCGGAACTTCGGTAACCTAGCAGCAGACGATAAACGACAAGGTGCGACACAACGTTTGGGACTTAGGACTCCTCTGGGGCTGATAGTAGCAATACGAAGCTGTGAAGGCAGTGGTGAAGAAGTGTTCTCACTGCTAATGACTGTTAAATGTCTCACAGGGTCCCCAGATACTAAGAGGGTACACATACATCCCTGCCACTTAGTAAATGTCAAGACGCTGTGTGTGTGTATGTGTGTTTGTGTGTTTGTGTGTGTATGTGTGTTTATGTGTGTGTATGTGTTTGTGTGCACTCAAGTGCACGAGTGCACGTCTCAGTGTTGGTGTATGAGCGCGTGTGTGACATGTGAATGCAAGTGTGTGTTTTTCAGTTAATGCGTGTGTGTGTGTGTGTGTGTGTGTGTGTGTGTGTGTGTGTGCATGCCTGACTATGTCTGGGGTTGCATAACAAATCCCCAGGTTTAAAAGAAGACAGAAGACTGATGCTGGTCACTAGACCATAATGATTAAGACCCACTGGAGATGAGAGTCCCGCCTCCAGACACAACAACCACACCATGTCTGAACAGGCTTTTATTATGAAACATCTTTGGGTCTAGTCTGCACATTTGTGGCACTTTCAATATGTTGCATGGAATGAACTTTTGTTTTTTATGTTGTTGTAACGTCATAGTAATTCTGTTACTTACAACTACATTTAAGAAGAGGTAGTGACATAATAAGTTCTTAGCTTTCTTGTCAACCCCAAAAATGCATAATTCTGATAAAAATAAAATCCACGGAGAAATCCAAAGTGCTTTCAAAGAACTCAAAAAACATTGTTATGTTTTAGGCAAAAAGCCAGGTATGAAGTTATAGTGAAGCATATCAAGTCTGGTCTTCAGTCTGAATGTTAAATGCAGAAGTGGTATATTTAAGTCTTTTAATAGTAAATGTAAACAATTTTTGCCATGGAAATGTTATTTCTACTGTCGATGCACTGAGTTGTACAGGCCGGCTTTAAAAGTAGATAATAACATGCAAATGTGGCTTTGGGTCATGAAAGCAAACAAGTCTAGGTCTAAATGCATTGTTACATTCAAATTTCATATTTCTAATTTGTTTAATGCAGTGCATGCGTTCCCCGAAGATCCCACGGATGCATGCCAATAGCCACACCAGTGCATGGTAGATAGAGAGGGAGGTAATGGATAAAGGATGAGTGGAATGACAGGAGGAGGAGGAGACGCACTTTTTTATTATCTGTCATTGAATTAAACTAAAGTCAGCCACCAGGACGCTTCTCTCTGTCAGTCAAACGTGATGTGCTGTCAGGCTCTAGACAACGTCACGGGCCGGCGGGAATAGTGGCAGGGGGTACACAGTGACCTGTGCACATGCAAACAGCAGCCCGGGGGTGTAGCAGGGGGTGCACAGTGACCTGTGCACATGCTAACAGCAGCCTGGGGGTGTAGCAGGGGATGCACAGTGACCTGTGCACATGCTAACAGCAGCCTGGGGGTGTAGCAGGGGGTACACAGTGACCTGTGCACATGCAAACAGCAGCCCGGGGGTGTGGCAGGGGGTGCACAGTGACCTGTGCACATGCTAACAGCAGCCTGGGGGTGTAGCAGGGGGTGCACAGTGACCTGTGCACATGGTAACAGCAGCCTGGGGGTGTAGCAGGGGGTACACAGTGACCTGTGCACATGCAAACAGCAGCCCGGGGGTGTGCGACCAGCACACACAACCAGGAATACAACATTCACTACAAGACTGACTGTCTGGGAAAAACTACATTGTAGGGTACATTTACAGTCACTGTCACTTTCAAAGGTTGTCCGTATTTAAAAAAATGGTAGAAATAAAATTAATTGAAAATTTGAAATGAAATGAATGGGTGGAGTCACTGGCTTGTTGTCGTCTCTCGGTTGCGCCTGTTGTGCATTTGGGCTGACCTGCTGGCAATACTCGGCCCTCATTTCAGTGCGGTTGCGGTTGTTTGGTGTCCCGTTGGGTTATGCGTGGCAATGTGGCTGGATTGACTTCCTGCCTGTACGGGCCCTGCCACTCCACTGACCATTCTTCCCGGATTGTCCCTGTCCTTCATCTGGTCATGCTTCTGACCAGGATTATGTTGTATCGACTCTGGACACAACCCACATGCATTTATTTATTATTACAACTTATTATTACTCTTAACATCTTCACCTCGCCCAGTCAGAAGTGGTCTGGGCACCCCTCGGAGCCAGGTTCCTCTCTAGGTTTCTTCCTAAATTTCAGCCCTTCTTAGGAAGTTTTCTAGCTACTGTATTGTGCTTCAACACTGTTGTTGCTTGCTCAATGTGATTCAGGCTGGGTGTTTTGTAAAAGCACTTTGTGACTATTAATGATGTAAAAAAAGCTTTATAAATAAATTTGATTGATTGACTGATTGAAAAGGAGTCAATTCAAGTCAATGATTTGGAACCCAGCTTCTTTGATGCCGCTTTTCCACAAGAATGGAAAAGCGGCATCCCTCTGCTTAATCAGTTCCAATAAAACATTGGATTTTCTTCAATCAAGCAGGCAATTGCAGACAACAGCAAATGAAATCCCTTAGTAATTTCCTGGTTGCTAAAATTCTATCCAGTTCATTCAATTTCTAATTTTCTTTCAGTTCACTAAACCAAGCAATGAAAATTCCAAAAAATCACTACAATATTTTTAAGCTAGCTGACCATTTTCCACAAGGTTACATCAAGTTATAAATAACTTTTAATTGTTTTGTTGTCATAATTATAAAATAATAAGATTTCTTTCTCATATTTGACCATAACAAATGCAGCTGTTTATATAAAATAGTTCACTTGCTTTGGTTTTCCTGAAAAAGGGTGTCATGTTAATATGAAACTGAATTCAATGTAAGGCAACGCATGATTGCGGAGCAAGTGGATACAGGACATTTGTAGGGGAAAATAAAACATTCTGCCCAGTCATTAAAGTGGTCTGAGTAGGTGTGAAACCATTTATAATGTAGCCCAAATGGGACCCTAGCTTTTCTCACCTAGTGCACTGCTGTTAGCCAGGACGCATGAGGAGAATGGTGCCATTTAGGACTCACAGTTGGTGTTGTTATTTTCAGGAACATGTCGCTTTCAATTACAGGAACAATTACTGACTCCTGAACTCGGCGCCGGTGCTGGTGCTCCGTGGTCAGCCATTAATCCTGTTATTCCAACATGATTCATTTAACATTTACCGGGTTGAAGAATCACTGAAGCCATATGTACTTCAAAGCAGCATAGATAATAAAACAAAAACAAAACACATGGCTATTGTCTGTGCGCATGTGTGTGTGTGTGTGTGTGTGTATGTGTGTGTGTGTGTGTGTATTTGTGTGTGGGTGGGCGGTCTAGCATGAAGCAGCTGCGAAATAGCTCTAGATAGTAACAATTAACAAAGACTAAATTCATTCACTCAGGCCTCAACCCTAATAGAGACACATGGTCTGAAATGACCACCAACCGGCCTTGATCAAAACAAGTTCACTACAAAGGGAGTAGGTTGCCATTTAAACTGCCCTTTTCCCTACTCACATTGAAAAATCGGAAATAATAGAAAAATAACATTATGATTTGGTGGGAAAATAATGTTATTGTAAGAGACTGCTCATGGCCAGCACTCAATGTGTTGGTGGCACAACATACCTATTTAGGGAGCTGTTGTTGGGCACATATCTCCAGTTACACTACCTGTATGGTGGATGACCTTTTAACCCTCTCTGTATGGTGGATGACCTGGTAACCCTCTCTGTATGATGGATGACCTTTTAACTCCCCAGGTTGATGACCCAATAACCTTCCATTGGTTCAATGAGCAAGTTGTTGGGGGGATTCAGACTGGGTGTTTTGTAAAAGCCCTTTGTTACAACTGGTGATGTAAAAAGGGTTTATAGAATACATATGATTGATTTATTGATTAATGACCTGGTAACCCTCCCTGTCAGATTGATGACCCGCTAACCGTCACTGTCGTGTTGATGACCTGGTAACCCTCCCTGTCAGATTGATGACCCGCTAACCGTCACTGTCGTGTTGATGCCCCGGTAACCCTCCCTGTCGTGTTGAATACCCTGTAACCCTCCCTGTCGTGTTGAATACTCGGTAACCCTCCCTGTCGTGTTGAATACCCTGTAACCCTCCCTGTCGTGTTGAATACTCGGTAACCCTCCCTGTCGTGTTGAATACTCGGTAACCCTCCCTGTCGTGTTGAATACTCGGTAACCCTCCCTGTCGTGTTGAATACCCTGTAACCCTCCCTGTCGTGTTGAATAC
>JACXGJ010010425.1:0-21976 GCA_016801105.1 Esox niger
CACACACACACACACACACACACACACACACACGCGTGGGCATACGCACGCACACACACGTGCACACACATGTTCCATCTACCTTTCTAAAAACTAGCCAGGTCAACCTGACCCCCCTGAACCCCCAACCTCTACCCAGCATTCATTTCATACAAGTCAAAGGCATATCTTTTCCTGCTGGGCTCAGAATAACAATGGTGTTCCCCCAGAGTCAACAAGATTCACTGTCAGACTGCTTTCGCTCGCTCTCGCTGCTCTTTTTATTATTCAGTCTGTGGACAGGTCCTTGTGGAACAGTTAGGGCACAGGAATCACTGTCATTTTTCTATATACAAACTGCCTTTCCCTTGAAGCTGCAAAGTAATAACCCTTTGTTGTGGGCGAGGGCAAGCCCGTCCGGACCCTTCTGGGCTCCCTCAGAACTAGACCGTTCACACTGGAATGGAGGAAATGGAAATGTACATACGCAAAGTCACAAAGTAATTCTGTCTGAGCCGAGTGTTGGTCTCTGTGAAGATGGAAAGGTTTTCAGGTAGCCAGTCTGACGTCTGTGGCTTTATTTAATGAATAAACGTGTGGCTCTGCCTTCCTGCAGTGCCACATCAAACCGCCCAGGGACCTACACCAGACCTGCATCCATCCATCCATCTGGCGTAGGTTCAACACATCTCAGCGAATTCCCTGTGAACATCTGCGGCGTTTAAACCATTATCCCTAATCAATGTATTAATTAATGACCTTGTCAGGAGCATTGTACAAAACACATGCATACAAAACATCTTGCTGGGGGGCACAGTATGCGCTAGTGTACTTCCTTTGACCTGGGCCCATTGCGAAACACACAAAGGGGCCCTGGTCAAATCCATGAGGCCCTTGTTAAATCTATGGAGCCGTGGTAAAATCCTTAAGACCCTGGTTAAATCCATGGGACCCTGTTTAAATCAATGGGACCCTGGTTAAATCCATGGAACCCTGGTTAAATCCATGGGGTTTTGGTCAAATCCATGGAACCCTGGTTAAATCCATGGGACCCTGGTTAAATCCATGGGACCCTGGTTAAATCCATGGAACCCTGGTTAAATCCATGGGGTTCTGGTCAAATCCATGGGACCCTGGTTAAATCCATGGAACCCTGGTTAAATCCATGGGGTTCTGGTCAAATCCATGGAACCCTGGTTAAATCCATGGGACCCTGGTTAAATCCATGGAACCCTGGTTAAATCCATGGGGTTCTGGTTAAATCCATGGGGTTCTGGTTAAATCCATGGGACCCTGGTTCCTGATCAAATCTTGTGCACTTCATAGGGAAAAGGGCGGTGTTTGGGACACGGAACCTGCTGCAGTATCGATGCACAGAGACATTTTGCATCTGGAAAAGCGTCAGGGTGACACAGTCGTTCCTCTTCCACAGACACGGCCGATGCTTCGGGAAGGCGGCACTCAATGTGGTGTCAAGTGTGGTTGAGCGTTGCAGGTTAATAAACTACGGCAAACATATTGGCCACTCGCTCCCCTATTTATTACATTGATTCTCATTAATATGGAGACAACACTGCTGCTAAATCACAGCACGATCGATCCTGAATGAACTCTCCTCTCTGTCTTCTCATTCTGCTTCAGCATTACATCCAAACGGACTCCTGTTCTATATAGGGGGCTTAAAAGAATGCAGTGTAGCGAACATGACACCGGGTCACTGATGATAGACTGACCATACACACACACACACACACACACACACACACACACACACAGTCAGTTAGACAAGATGGACACAGCAGATGTTGTCAGGCCTGGTTTTGATGTCCACCTGTGTGTCGTCTGAGTAGCCGTGGGGTCGGACGCTGCTGCCTGGAGAGTTCTGGGAGAACAGAGGGGTTCCTACAGCTGGCCCTTGTGGGACGCCACAGGCTTGGCGGTCTCTTCTGACCTTGCCTCACTGAGGGCGGTGTACTGCTTGTGGTTGGAGAGAGAGGAGGTGAGCCAGTTCAGGGCCGTCCAACAGGTGACAGTTTTCTCCCTGAGGCGCTGCGGTGGTATGGCGTGACCCACTGTGTGACCCACTGTGTGTGAATCAGCACCGGGGTCTGGAAGAAGGACGGCGGATACGGCCGGGGGCCGCGGCTATGAGCAGCTCATTAAAAGTGCTTCTCAAGGGCCTTGAAAGAGGGTAACGATGAACATCTACGTTCAACTCACAAGGTCACGGGCCTTAACAGCGTTTCATGATGCTGCCTGCCACCGAGCTGTGAGTGAAGTTGAGTTGTCACCAGCTTCCCCAGGACTAGATAGTAATGAGAGGTTAGAAAGGAGGTCTGGGTCAAGGAATGGTTGAGCAAGAGGTTGATGGCAGCAATTTTGAAGAGTGACGGCCCTTGCCTACCCTGACATGAGTTTTTGAACAGATTGGTGACAGCGATGGGGGCATTTGGTCGAGGGGGCCACTTTTCTAACTGCAGAAGCTGATACCAGAGCAAAGTCATTCTTTGGATGAGCAGACATGGGTGTCAGAGGAGGAGTTAATTACAGCGACTACAGTTCTGAAGCGATGAGCAAATGTGTTGCATTGTTCCATAGTTGGCTGGGACGGAGTATGTGGACTGGAGGAGTCGACAAACAGTGGAAAACTAGGTCTTGGGATTTGTGCTGGTGAATGAAAGAGTGGATGGTGAGTCGGGCTGCTTTTTATGCTCTGAAATACTATGCAGGTGTTTTCTGCAGAGCATTAATAAGAACATGTCATTTGGGGAGCTTTAATAACCAGGTGTTATTTGTGGAGCACTTAATAACCAGGTGTTATTTGTGGAGCAGTAATAACCAGTTGTTTTTTGTGGAGCAGTAATTACCAGGTGTTATTGGTGGAGCAGTAATAACCAGGTGTTATTTGTGGAGCAGTAATAACCAGGTGTTATTTGTGGAGCAGTAATAACCAGGTGTTATTTGTGGAGCAGTAATAAACTGGTGTTATTTGTGGAGCAGTAATAACCAGGTGTTATTTGTGGAGTAGTAATAAACTGGTGTTATTTGTGGAGCAGTAATAACCAGGTGTTATTTGTGGAGCAGTAATAACCAGATCTAATTTGTGGAGCAGTAATAACCAGGTGTTATTTGTGGAGCAGTAATAACCAGGTGTTATTTGTGGAGCAGTAATACACTGGTGTTATTTGTGGAGTAGTAATAACCAGATGTTATTTGTGGAGTAGTAATAACCAGGTGTTATTTGAGGAGCAGTAATAACCAGATGTTATTTGTGGAGCAGTAATAACCAGGTGTTATTTGTGGAGTAGTAATAGGCAGTGCCGTGCATAACAGGATTTGAGTGTGAGAGGCTGAACATTTCTGCAGGGAGTCTGAGTCTGGGTGAAAACGTTTGGCCTCGAAATACCTTTCTACGTAGGAGTTCAAGTCAAAGAAGTTCTTTTTTAAGCTCCTAACTCAGGTTTCTTTATCCTCTTAAAACTGTATGAAGTAACCCACCATTGTAAATTAGTGTCCCCCGTTCCTTTTCTTTGTATTCCTTTTCTTGACTCCCTGAGAAAACGTGTGGAATTCATCATGCATGCATTCAATGCAGACATTAAGAGAAGTTACAGTCAGCTAGCTCTACTGAAGAGGGACTCGCTTGCAACCCATTGGTCATCTTGCATCCCCACCTCACCAGCTCAGCTGGTTGTGCAGAGAGTCCTAGAACTTTATGTTTCTCAAACTGATGTGCAATTGAAGCAGAGCTAAAATGCAAATGTAGTTAGGAACCTTGTCGCAGCGCTAAGGTCATTTAGCTTGTTTACACCCAGGTCTGAGGCTAGCAGTTCTCCAGTGAGGATTTCTAGTGTATGCCCACCATTGTGTGCGGGAACATTGACATGCTATTAGACAGGTTAAGACAGTCAAAAACCTTCAGGAAGTTGTGGCAGAGGAACATTTTCTTGAATCCACACAAAAGTCCCTTAGAATAAGAATTTTTATATGTTATTACATTTGTTAGAACAAAAAATCTGAAAGAGATTGAAAGGGACCTTATTGGTTTAAGGGATTGAGGCATTAGTATCACTGTGAGGACTGGGAGATTTCATTCTTAAAGCCACGTAATAGACAAGCCAGATGAGACAGGCAAGAGTTTCATGTGAAAACAGCTGGAGATGTTTCCCTTTTTTAGTAGCATTTCTGTGCTACATTTCCCTGGATCATCGCAGTCCCAGGTCATTGATTCTGATGAACTCTTGTGGCTCTTATCATTGTTTTTTCAAAGACTTCTTAGTAAGCATTGCCTGAGGGAGAGGCTGAACATCGAATTTTTTTAAAATGGCGGCAGAGTCAAACTTTTAGCTGGATAGAGTTAGTAGAGAGGGATAAGCACAGTACCCTGGGGGAACACTTTTGGCTTCTGAATTCATTTCTCACCGCCTCGCCTTTTTCCGTAGGTTCCCAAATTGAAGAAAGACCTATGTTAAGCTCTTTACTCAGGGTTTGTTTATCCATTGAGAACTATGCCAGAACCCTTCATAGCAGTCCCCCATTCCTGATCTTTGCCTTCCTTTGTATACCTCCCAGAGATACTGGGTGGAACTCTTCTATGCAGATATTCCAGGCAGCATCATGCAAAAGAAAACAACCAGCCTGTTGTAATTTGTTGATGACAGAAAAGTGAAATTTCTGGCTCAGTATCAGTGTTGAGATAAAACAAAATATTAGATTAAATAAAATCTATACTTGATTTTCATCTCCAAATGAAGTGTTCTTAAAGGGATAAAGTCCGTAATCTTAGTGTTCTGAAGGACTCAGATCTCACATTTAACAGTCATATCAAAGCGGCCTCCAAAACACCATTCTGATTATCAAAAAACATATCCAGAATCAAGGGCCTGGTGTCCCAAAAAGACCAAGAGAAGCTCATCCATGCTATTATTTCTAGTGGGGTTCACTACTGTAGTGGCTTCTTAACTGAACTCCCTACAAAACTGTAAAACAGCTGCAGCTCATTCAGAATGCTGCTGCCAAAATGTTAACCAAGACCAAGAGAACAGAGCACATCACTTTGGTTCTTATATGTATGCATTGGTTTCTAGTCAGTTACAGCATAGATTTTAAATCACTGAATGGTTAAGGACCCAAATACATTTCTGATATGTTTGAAGAATATAATCAGAGTAGGGCTCTTAGATACCTGAAACAGGTCAGCAAGTAGAGCCCAGAGAACATTGTCAAGCTGCGTTAAGCACTTATGCTGTATACAACTGGAATAAACTACCAGAAGATCTTAAACGTGCTCCGAAAATATCCATGTTTAAATCCAGGTTAAAAACACTTCTCTTGTCAGGCGCCTATGACTGAGCACTTAAACTTATCCAACTTATCTATGTTTTATTATTATGATGTTATTTTGATGTTTTAATTAGATTTTTTGTTTTTATGCTATTGTGTTTTTATATTTAAAAAAAATATTTTTAAAGCACATTGAATTGCTGCATGTATGAATTGTGATATATAAATTAACTTGCTTGCTAAAGGAAAACACACTCAGTGAAATGCCATGTAAATAATAAGCTGATTGAACAAGACCACATTGAACAAGGGATAGCCATGAATCTCATCATTCTATTATTCACATCAGGGTTTGCTAGTGACAGGATGTTGTGTGGTAACGCGCGAAACAGAAGAGTTTCGCTTTCTTGTTCCGTTTGCCTCGAACGTAGGGAAAGCTACAGAGAAACGCTAAAGCCGCCTGAATCATTCCACAGCCTTTTTTCCCCTTTTTCTGGGAAAAGGGAGCGTCCTCGATGTGTAATGCAAACAGCGGTTAGAGCGGATGTTTGCCAAGAGGAGATCAGAGACGGAGCTACAAATGGCAGGTGTTAGGTGTTGCTTCTTTACCTAAGATCAAAGAACTGATGAAATGATGCGAGCGCGTGCATCAATTTTCTTTCAAATGATGCCAGGCTGAGACGGCCTAGTCCTTATGATCACTGCCTGTCTCACTGCCAGGTGTCACAGTAGCTTTTAGAAGGTTGCCGACTCAGAGCGGGGTGTCCCAAACGGTCTCCACATGAAGATAGGGCCGCGTGTAGGGATTTGGCAGGCATTTGGGACCAGGCCAAAAGGTGTTTACGATGACAAATGATAATAACATGTTGGTGTGTAAGGCCGCGTCTGTAGCCAAATGTTTGCTTCTGTAAAATCCACTCATCCGATTTCCTCTTTAGTTCGCAAAGCTATATTATTACTCTGAAACACATTTTCCGAATGTATTTCCTTAGTTGCTTTTTTATGTATATTTGTTTTTGGAAATGTGATTTGGAAAATATTTCAAATTTCACTCACCCTAAACCTCCAATAATATTTCCCTCTTTCCTGTTGTGTCACCCCTTTATTTTCACCTCCCATATTTTGTCTCATCCCCCTCTCCCTCTGTCATTTCTCCTTCCCTCCCCTTCTCTGCTGCCAGATTACCAATCGCTACATCTACGACACAGTGCTGCTATTGGCCAACACGTTCCACAGGAAGCTGGAGGACAGGAAGTGGCACAGCATGGCCAGCCTCACCTGCATCCGCAAGAACTCAAAACCCTGGCAAGGAGGGCGCCCCATGCTGGATAACGTCAAAAAGGTACTGTTCCGTTCAGATCTTATCTCAGGGCCTAATCATTTCCTTAAGGTTGAGCGCCAAGCCAAGGGGCTTCGACACCAGTTTCTACATTATCTATCTTGGTCATTGGTCAACGTCATCGATGTGCCACGTAAGGTCAGGCGTTGTTTGCACATTTAGACCGAGGCGCACTTTGACGGCTCTTTGTGCCCTAAGTTGCCCTGCATTGGAGGATCTGCGAATGTCTACAGCCCTGATATGCTGAAAAAGACCGTCTGGGAGTCCACCCATTATCCCAACAAGGAGACATCGATGCGTTAAACCGGCCGAAGGAAAACAACCGGCCGAGGTTGAAAATGTTCTGAGATAACAAAGTGGATATTCACCAAACCCATCGTGATTTATTTATTGTCCCCGTCCCTTAATGTTATTATTTGGATATTTCTAACATATACCCCTGCAATATCATCAAAATTGGCCCATTTCATGTTTGAAAGTGAGTGCTAAATGCTAACTCCTGTTTATATGAAATGATGGCATATCTAGCAGAGAGAAATGGGAGTTGGCGGTCGGTCATTTCAGCTATAATTGTTAATTGATAGCAGTTAATTGATGACTATGAGATCTCATGGTTTGAAATCCACACCAGGAATATACAAATCCTATGCTGATTGTGATGGGAGGAAATGACGAGACTCATGTTTTCCCCACCACATCTTTCCCCCTCACGTCGCCGTAGCCTTTCTGTTGTTATGAGGGTTGGTGAACACAAAGGGAGATTTACAACACCTTGAAGTGGCGCATCTTTTGCCCTGATGTGTTCTAACACGCTGTTAAGCCGGACACATGGACAAGCACAGCGGTTAAATAATATAAAAGATCTAGAACAATGATAAGTGCCCAGAAAGTTCCAGCTCAAGGCAAACATGGATGGACTGATGGATGGTTCTGTGGTTTGAAAAATGAAAAGTGCATTAACGGCAGCAAAGTAGTAGACGCCGTTGGGGATATTTTAAATGAATGATTCAGATGCCCGGCAGGTCTGTAAATACAGGTGAAAACTGATGGATTTGGAAGCTGGGATCAGACAGAATCCAGGTCAGCGACACAACCAATAGAGAGGGATGACCAGGTGGCCTCTGGGTAGTCGCGGTCAGCATCACACAGGACCCAAGGCATTGCTCAAGGGCCCGGGTCACCCTGAGGCCCAACATTAAATTACATGGAGCGTTTCTGAAATCCGACAGCATACCTCAACAAATACATAGCTCAGACTGGCCCTAGTTCCCCTATCACAGTGCAGATACAGTAAACCGAAACATGGCCGACCGGGTAGGATATAGCTCCTCCTACTTTGCCATGGACCGGCCCAGAGCATCAAAAGGACACCAAAACGATTCCAAACCACTCTGGAACAAGCCTGAGTGTAGTCACAGAGTGTAACTCCCATGGCAAAAGCCCCAGTTACAAAGCTGGACAGAAAGAGCTCACCAGTGACCCTCGCACGTTGATTATGGCAACCAGCTCGGCACGATGTGACGGGCCCTCTTAGGGACGACACAAAGGAACACGGGTGAGCCTGTGACTCAACCCCCATAATTGCATTGCAGAGTGGATATCCCAGTGGAGAGAGGGGAGCCTGACGGGTGAAGGAGTCAAGGACTGTTCGTCAGTCCAGTGCTTCGGCGTTCACCTTCATGCCCCCGGGCCAGACGACACTGAAGAGATGCGATTCAGAGGATGAGACTTCGTCTGGGTTGCTGGCGTGGATCAATGGATCGTTCGACAGACCACAGAGCTGTATGGGAGAAGGTTCAGGCTTAGGAACTCCTGGATGTAGGGGGCCAGGGACACAGTGTCGGGAAGGGACATCGCCCTGCCGGGGCGGTCGGCGTGTTCGTGTCCAGGCCACATGGTTTTCTCCAGAGCCGTCGTGTCAATGCGGGACAGTACAAGAGGTGACGTTGACACCTCCCTCTCTGTTGCCTCTGCTCCTCGGGGGCTCACTCTGCACCTGTCCACACATGCCTGGAAAACACACACCCGACCGTGGCGTTCTCACCGCCTGCCCTCTGTCGTAAGCCGTGCGAGCGCTCAGCGAATGCGACACCAGGCCCGCCGTAGGGAAGGTGAGCCGGTAACATAACGGTGTCCCGATGATCCGGTTCTCCCCGGCCCGCCCCGGGACTCTGCATGTGTCAGCTGTTCTCTCCTTCACTCTCCCATTCTCTGTGGTCCTGTGTGGCTGTTTGGGTTCGGGCTATTCTATCTTGTTCTTTGCCGTTATCTGTTCGCCCCCATGCGTTTTTTTGTGTGTAATAACTGTATAGGTGATGTTAATGTGGCGTGTGACTTGCTATTTCCTTGTAAGCCAGCAATGTAATGGGACAATATTTCATTCCCCAGTGCGTCCTCACATGGTTCACCGTTCCACAGCTTAATTAGGAGAACTGGCTGTTTATTGGCTTTTCAATGTGTGAACTCGCCCGGATACTTCGCATCAGCTATTATAATTGGCTGGCTAATTTAATCCTGTCAGCTCCGTATTGGTGCAATACATTCACAACAATTATCTTTCTGTTAATTGAACCTGCTATAGGATCATTGTGTAGAATCGGAGGGGGCTCGTTTTAGGCGGGTTCCTGCACTTGTTTTTGCGATGTTGGAGAGCTTTAGGGAGATAAAAGACCGGACAGGGTGCAGGACTTTGTTCGTGACAGCAGAGACACTCTTTAGTCAGACAGGTTTGCAAGCCTGTGCTGGTTTTGCAAAAATGGGATCCAATAAAAGTAGATTAACAACAGGAGATTATTATTATTATTATCATTCAGATAATGTAATGGGCCACATGCATATGAATAAATCTGTTTCCCGATTGGGGGCGGACATGATGTGGCTTCTGGCGGCCGTGCTGGCGGATGCAGCACTGGGACATGGCTGCCATTGGAGCAGATGCAGGAAGAGGATGGGGGTTGGGTGGGGCAGGAGGAGTGAGATATAGAATGTGATGATTAACGACCTACACGCACATCAATGGATATATCAAAGGGAAAAGGGATAATCTCTGGAAATCAGCGAACTTATCGCAGTCTAAGCCCGTGAGATTGATGATGTCAGACTGTTGGGTCTTTTTTTCCAATGGGCCCATGCAATAGAAGATATTCTCTTTTATATCTTCTCAGGGCATATTTCACTGGTAGTGTTTCTGGCCCTAATTAATCACTTCTTTGTGGTGTTGTACATTCGGACAAGCTCAGCCTGCGGATAGTTTAGTGCAGGGGTGTCAAACCGGTTCCACGGAGGGCCGAGTGTCTGCAGGTTTTCGTTTTTTCCTATAAATTGGTTCCCAGTTCAGACCTAAACAACCAGGTGAGGGTAGAAACTAACCAATGAGAGACCTAATTAATCAATCAAGTACAAGATGAGAGCAAAAACCTGCAGACACTCGGCCCTCCATGGAACCGGTTTGACACCCCTGGTTTAGTGGCTGAACCAGTAATCCATTGGTTGCTGGAATGAATCCATAAATTGGAGTGAAATGTGAGGGTGCCCTTGAACAAGGTACAACTGTAATTGTTCCTGCAAGTCACTCTGCTTAGTGGCTGAAATGTAAAGATAATTTCAGTTCTGGACAGATTTTCTAAAGCTTTTGGTCTGTTTCTCCTGCAGTCTGGGGTGAGTGGTCTGACTGGCTTCTTAGAGTTTACGGACAACGGAACCAACCCCAACATATACTTTGAGATCCTTGGGACCAACTATGGTGAAGACAGAGGCAGGGGCGTCAGCAGGGTGAGTGATCCAAAACGTTTCTGTTTACAGCAGGCGCCATCCTGCAAAAAATATTTACCCACACGAGGAAGATTGGATAAAACCATCCAGTAGTGACACCTCTGAATTCATTCACATACCTGTCTCCCAGTTGGAGACCAGCCTTCAATTCCCATCTCCGCTTCAATACCACTTTTCCTCCTCTTCATGTTTCCCTCAGATTTTCACTGTTAGTGAAAGCATAGAAAATAATAATAATTAAGAATAGTGTCTAATCTCCTATATAAAAAGAAACATCTGCTACTTACAGAATACATGGCATATAGAATATTGTTACATACAGTTTAATAATTGCTGCTGTTGTTGACTTTTTACACAGCAAGCTATGCTATATTTATATGGGGTTTTATAATTTCAAGGCTCATGATCATTTATAGCCATCTACACAAAGCTCACTAATAGTTTTATTTCTGAACATAAAGGTGTTATTTAATAACGCTAAGATGCTTTCGCAAATTGGCCTGACGAATACACCCAAATGTTTACATCTCCCGGGTCAGATTGGACGTGATTTGAAAGGAGCCGGTGTTGTACTGCTCAGTATGAAGTGTTATCCAGAGATCCAAACAAATGTCTAATTTCCCCATCCTTCCCGCATCTCTAGCTGCAGGTGAGACCCTGGCTCATTAGCAGGCTCAGTTCTCCTTTAGGTGTGGACACAAATTGTGCTCACTTACAGAATGATCAGGTTTTAATTGATAATAATAGCTGCTTAATGGAATTTGAACAGTCGCCCTCAGAGAACAAGGCAGTGCTTCAGCAGACGTTGTTGATTTTCCTCTATGTTGTTTATTTCTCTCATTTTGGTTTGAGTGTTGCAGCCCTGCTGTGGTTGAGAAATAGTAGTGAAACACCCCATTCTCTGAGCGCCTGCATGCAAGATAATTCATCTATCCTTTCGCCTTGTATCCGGTTATTTTCTGAATTCATATATTCCTATATTTACTCACTTAGTAGTCAGAACAGTGGCCATTCTATTCTTCTCTGGCGTAAATATGGTTCAGTTACAGGTTATTGTGGTCATGGATTCATCCGAGAGACATCTGGGAAGATCTCTGGGAGTCACATGGTATTTGTAGTCTTTCTCTCAGTTGTAGGCTTTTCCCGTTTATTCACATCCCCGGTGTCTCTGCGGACCATGGCTGACACTAGTTGCAACACTGCAGCATAAAGCCTGAGGTTTAGTCTCAGACTAATCGAAGCCCCAAAGTAAAAGATTTAGAAAAAAGCTGCTTCAAGGTAGGATTTCTATCTGTGGTCAGAAAGCATTCCTGCACTAATGCCTGATAAAAATGAAGTTCTGAATAATAATATGTTAAATAAAATGACCTGTTCCTTTAAAAGCGATAACTCAGAGTTCAGTGTTCTTCTCCGCCTTGCTAACGTTAGCTTAGGTTCCTGGTTGCCAGCTATAGAGACTTAGTCCAAGTCTTCTTTTCCTTTTGTAGTGAATGCTGTAGTAGACAAGGGAAGAATTGGCAGTTAGTCATCCTGGTCTCAAGCAGCTATTATAGTTTCTTACAGTAAGCAAACTTCACACCCTATGGTGTACTTATGCTATATATATATATATCATCCAGGTCAAATGCGCTTTCAAAAACAAGCCAAGGAGGAAGACCGGCCTCACCAAAGACGCTCGTCTCGCAGAAAGAGATTGTCTGGAACAGGATTGCTGGAACAGAATTGGACTGGAAAATAGCCCCAAGAATTATGACGTTATATTCAACTGGCTCTGAACTGTTTGTGATGCTAAACAACACTTATAAGTCCTCATTTGCATACAAAACATGTTTATAAGGGACAACAAAAAATCCTACCTGATATGGCTTTAATGGGAGGGATGGATTAAAATTAGGGCTGTCAATGTCAACACTTTAGAGAGTGTGATTAATTAAAAATGCTTAAGGGTGCAAACCTGTCACATGATAACCCTATTGAAAGTACCAAGATCCTTCAAAAACAAACTGTTCTAAAAAGATTATCTCATCTTGTCTAAAAGTGAGCTCAGGTTGTCTGAGACAGACCACCAATCAAAATCAAAATCTGTTACTCAAATTCCCCACCATAGAGACCCTTTACCTGTTATTCAGGTTTGCCACCATAAATACCCTTTACCAGTTATTCAATGTACCATAGAGACCCTTCTACTATTACTCAATTTTCCCACTGTCAAGACCCTTTACCGGCTATTCAAGTTCCCTACCTTAGAGATCCTTTACCTGCTATTCAAGATCCCTACCTTAGAGATCCTTTACCTGCTATTCAAGTTCCCTACCTTAGAGATCCTTTACCTGCTATTCAAGTTCCCTACCTTAGAGATCCTTTACCTGCTATTCAAGTTCCCTACCTTAGAGATCCTTTACCTGCTATTCAAGTTCCCTACCTTAGAGATCCTTTACCTGCTATTCAAGTTCCCTACTTTAGAGATCCTTTACCTGCTATTCAAGTTCCCTACCTTAGAGATCCTTTACCTGCTATTCAAGTTCCCTACCTTAGAGATCCTTTACCTGCTATTCAAGTTCCCTACCTTAGAGATCCTTTACATATTATTCAGTTTCTCTACCTTAAGCATTTGATCAGAGACAGGAGTGAAAAGGGTACAGATAGCGGCTCCTTTACACACGGACACAGGGGCGCTGTCTCGCTAACTGCTTGTTCTTTGACTTACTGTACCCAGGCATGCAATCTGAAGGCAACGTACTGTCAGCCAGTGAACGAGGCCCAGACTGAATATCAGTATAGCAAGCCTGTTCTGATAACCGGTGCTGTTCGGGCGTAACATGAGTTGCTGATACAGGGCCGGCTTACGTCACACATACGCGCACGCACGCACGCCGCTCGCACACACACACTCACTCATTCACACAGCCCCGACAGATCCTGAGTTACACATTCACAGGGGCCTGCTGCAGATTACAAATGAGATTGTCAGATCTAGTTAGAGATAAAGGCCTCAGACACAAACATAACGCGCCATGCTTCCAAAGATGAAATTAATCGTCAAGTTCAAAGTAATTACATTAACTCTGATTCCTTGATCAGAGAATATAATTACTTTGGAGGGAATTAAATACTTGTCACAGTGCTGCCGTAACCTCATAAAGCACTGCACAATAGGAGCCCCGATGACTGAGGAGGGACAGCGGTGTCCGTCTACTCAATATAAGATATTTGACATCATGACGGACGGGTCGTTTGTGAAGAGACTTTCATTGGATATGTGGAAAAACAAGTCCGTACATCGTGTCCAAACGAGCCAATCAGCACTTCAGACAACGTGCGACTGTCACACTGCCACTGTATTAGTCAGCCCCCGAGGGGCGGGCCAGACAGTGTGTCCTTAATGCAGAAAGGTTGAAATGAGAAGAAATATATCCACACGTTTGACGATTCAGGAAGTGGACCCCCCCCCCCCCAACAGACATCTCCACATGTTGTTTTGCAACATGAAATCAAAAGCGAATGGATCAGCAGTTTGGATGCTGCAAAGTACTGTCCTGTAAGAAAACCTGTAATCGTCCTGGGTCCTGGGGGGAGGAGGAATCTACCAGCAGGGCAGTGACCCTAAACATACAGCTAAAGCCATATTGGAGCGGCTTAGAAACAGAAAGGGCAGCGTCCTGGAGTGGACCAGTCAAAGCCTGTACCTCAGTCCAATTGAGAATGTATGGAAAGTGTTGAGACTTACTCTTCAGACGAAGTACAGTACTGATCTAACTTGACAGAGCTTGGCAAAAAAAATGCTGTGCCCAGATGTGCCAAGCTTCTAGAGACTCATGGCTGTTCTGTAATTGTTGCCAAATATGCTTTATTTGTAATGGAAATCTGTCCTATATTATCTACCACATTGACATTATTGACTGTGTGTTGATCCGTGGCAAAAACTTGTGATTAAATCCACATTGTAAAATGTGGGTGAATGCTTTTGAGAGCCACTGTAAATAGCAGTATACCACAGCACTGGACATCGTCCTTAGCTGTTGTATATTGGTCATATACCATAAAACCCAGAGGTGCTTTATATACATTATAAACTGTTAACTAAAATAAATTGAGCAGTAAAAAGAAATGTCTTGTCATGCGTATGCTACCCAGGTCTGATATACACCACAGCTTCGTAAAGCGGCTCAAGGTTCCCCTCAAGATTCAAGATTCAATTTATTTGTCAAATAAAAATACAATGAAAGGCTGACTCACAATAAGATACAGTAAGCTAAACAATAAAGAGCAAATGTACATTGATAAACGCAGCACTCCACGCTGCAATCCGGAGAAGGGCTGGCTCGTAATGTCATTCCTCCTACACACAATCATCAAAGGCCTGACTGTTGGTTTATTTCCTATTTTTTAATCTCCACTGATGGAGTTTTCACATCGGGCCTTCTTAAATGATGCCCGGGCACAGGGTGGCTGTTCCAGTAATTGACAAAGAGGTGACCCCTGAGCTGTGAAAGGCTGTAAGCTGTCGCTCGCCTTTCTTTAGATTCATCAAAGGCTCTAAGCCAGGCACTTACTGTATGCGTGCTATTATCACTCCCTCTGCATTCCCCCTGTCTCCATAGTGGCAGGGGAATATGTGGAGGTCTTGGGGCCACTGGGGGTTTTAGTGGAGTGACAATTATCTCATCAAAGTAGGACAGAAAGTCAGTATATCGCCCTCCACCTTTCTTTTTCCATCCCACTCTCCCATTTCTCTCTTTTTCTCTCTTCCTCCCCCTTTCTCTCTATTTTCCTCTCTTTTATTCTCATGCTTTTTCTCTCTCTCTTTCTTTTTGTCTGGGGTTTGCACGCACTAGTGCACACCCGAACCGTGGCGTTTTTGTCACACAGGTATCTCTATATTGATAACAGCGTGACACGGGCAATCTATCACAATTATTATTACCTTCATGGAAGAATTAGTTTTCCACTCCATTAATTTGGGGTGGCTTCATGCAGCTTACCACACTGTGTAGTTCATCAACAATATAAAAGCTCAAGCCGCACGGATTCAGGACAGACACGCTGTCTGTTGGGTAATTGCTTCGTTAGCCATTGCAGGACCTTAAGCAATTTCTGCTGGCAAATGAAATAGATTTATATTTTCTACGTGTGCCCATTACAGGGTCACAGTTAGGTGGGATCTAAGAGAATTGCCGGCCTTGGGGAGCCCACTGAGCCAGAGATATACTGAAGGAGGGTGGGTGTGGGGGGAGGGGGTTGAGAAAAACGAGTGTTGGGGTTGTGTGGTTGATATACAGTGGATTACCTATTCTTCTGGTATAGGCAAGGGGACGGGCTCGGGTCAAAGCGAGAGAGGCAGGCCCTGGAAAGGATATAAATGGGATGTCGGCGAAACGTTCAACCGCTAAATGAAAAGCATTTGATTCATACTAAAATGTTGGCCAGAGTGAGGTCACCCTGCCTATTCAAGCACTGCCATTACGCTGTCACCTATGATAATACATGTAATGTATTTCAGGATATGTTTGGGCTACTAGTACAGATTTATTTCATACAAAAGCCCGCAGAATTCTATTACCCTTGACGCGGTAAAAAACAAAAATAAAAGGTTGGCCGGGAAAACCCTGCATGACCATTGAATGTCAATTTGCAAGTGTCAGGTTGTTTGTCTTCCTCTAACTGCCTGCAAGTCGAAGAGCATTTGCGCTTTACACATTTAACCGGATCTGCAGAGAGATGGAGTACAGCATGCGTGTTGACATTTTATCTCTCCGCTTGGACATTCATAACAATCAGGGTGACAGGTGCTGCGGCAAAAAACGGCCAGGCTCGGAGAGGCAGGAAAAGCTGTGAATTCTGACGTCCCAAACTTATCCTTAACACGGGCTGTTAGCAGGAGCGAAAACGCACTGAACATGGTGAGATAATGTCTTCCAGGTAAATGGTACACTGTTGATATTTATGCGGTTCAGGAGTGAAACAAAAGGAGTAGGCACAGGGTTGGTCAACAGAAGGAACGGAAAGATAACACAGCCAGTCATGGGGTTCCTTCTGGACAATTTTTGTATTCTGCTCGTTCAGCAGGAATGTTGTTAACTGCCGGCAACATTGTAACGGTTAGATTGCGACTCGGCAACAGTCTGAGATCAACTAGCTTAACCAACAATTTTCTGGCCTCCTCTAAAACACATTTAATATGATAGAAATCGGTGGAGGTTATACAGTTGCATGGATTTTGATAAGAACACAACAGGTATGTTTTTCCCTGTACTTGTGGAAATGGAATGTGTTGTCAGAGGCTTTGAGGTTTACCTGGCTTGTCGCTCACACCCTTCAGGTTGGGAGAAAACTAAAAACAAATACAAAAATAAAAATAAAAAACAATCCACTTTTTGTTTGCATTTAATCGGTTCGTCAACAAATTGTGACTCAATTTGAGCAAAATTGAACCCTGATATTTTTGTATTTGCAACCAAACAAACCTTTTGGGGTTAACTGGTAAGATTTGACTTGTCATTAGACAGTAACACATTCCATTCTAGAACGCATTAATCTCCCGTAAAATAATAAAATACTAATAATTTGAAGCTACATTTTGTTAGTCTTACCAGCAGGGGCCCTATGATTTTCCATCTGTAGCACAAAAAGTGAGACAAACCAACCTGCAAATTATATTCCTTGTAAGAACCTGTTAAATATGTGGGGAAACACTACGGCGGACCAGAGATCCCCTGAGGGAAAGATCTTCATTTCCCCTGATTTTCCATTCCATTAGGTAGATTCAGATGTTCTTTTCTAAAAGCTGTCTTTGCCTTTAGGGGGGGTAGAGGAGAGAGACTCATTGATTTGTCCTGCTTCACAGAGTCTGTCTTTGCACCTCTTCCGGACAAGTCCCAGTAGACACGGGATGTGTTAGATGTCAGGCGCAGCTCATTGGAGGTGTAAGTCTTCTTCAATTTCACTTGGGTCAAACAGACTAATATCACGGCTGTATTCAGTATACCAAGCGTACGCAACAGGCAGGGGGATTTATTTTACGCGGTAAAATAAAGTTTAGTGTTGGACTCATTTCATGCAGTTTTATTATAGTCCTATATAATTCTTATAATTACACTGGCCACCCAGGCATTTAACATTAGTCATTTAGCAGACTCTCTTTCAGAGCTGCTTACTGTGGTGAGTGCCGACATTTTCATCATTTTATTAAGCTTTTTTTAGGCCACACGCTCCAACAGAAAGTAGTCCATGATGGAGCCTTGCTCCGGGATCTACAGTGCACTGTACAGTGCGATTGAGTCCAGTCCGTAGTGAGTCACGGGGAATAAGACTCTGGTACGAACCAGGGCACTATCTGTGGGCTAGGGCGGCAATTGAGAAGCAGCCATTTGCTCTAGGACATTGTGCCACAGTATTGTAACGTTCTTGAAAGAGAAGATGAGGAAAAAGTCTGCCTTTTTTTGGCTCAAAGGAAAGTCATTCTCTCGGTCTTTGTGTTCCCTACCAGCCACCTATTCGCTCCTTTCTCCGGGTCTGTCACCGACACGGCTGGCATCCAGTTCTCCTTTCAATTTCAGCTTCTCTTGCCAGTTAGCGCTATTATCAAGTGTGTGAATGATAAAAATTTGAAAATGGAGTCATCACTCTGGAAAGCATCATAAGACTTTATTATCAGTGTTCTTTTTTTATGTCATATTCTGAATTTCATAATTTGTCAAGACGACTGGTTTGAAAAGGAGAGTCACAGGAATTCTTTGCTCTTGCCTAACGTAGCCGATACATCAAGAAGCCCTCATTTCCTGCATTTCATTTGTATGACTCAGCTTGTCTGTGTGTTGCATTGGTACTGTGTTTTTAGATCAGATCAGGACTAAAGATTGATCCTAAATGTCACCCTGTGGTCCATAAGAACTAGGGAATAAACTGCCAACTGGGGAGTGGTCTATGTCTCTGTCAGTTAAAGCAGATCACAGTATTTACATGAATTATTTATACTAATAGGCTGGCTATTCTGAACCAAGTCAATCCATCCTTTTTACCAAAGCCCCAAAGCCACCAACTGACTATTATAAAACTTTTAACAATTTATTCAGTAGTAATTCATTAGGAAAGAGGGATTTTACCTAACTAATGGAGACTAATGGAGATTTGTACCTAGTGAAGGAAACTGGTGTTCATCATGCGATTGCCATTCATTCATAATGCTCTGTATTTTAACTAACCAAACACAATTGTACATTTCAGGGCTTGCAGGAGCTCTATGGGTTTGTGGGTTTTTCCAAAATAATGTGTTTTCTTCCCAAAGAGCAATGACTGGTTTAGGGGGTAAGGAGCATATAGGGTGAGGGTTCTGATGATTAAAGATCTCTTCACTGGCCAATCAGAACATGCTCCCTGGCACAGTGCTGTTAACCTTCATACTTTAAAGTTCCTGTTCACCGTCCACATGGTTCTCATTAGCTAGCTTGCTTCATTATGGCAATCAGCATTCAGACAGATAGAGAGGCGACTGTAAATTGCATTATGGCTGAGCATGGACATCCCATACATTGCTAATAAGCAAGATTAATTATTAATAAATCCCAAAAAGAGTGAATTGTTCCAATCAAGTTCTAATCCAAATCAAACAGCTGATTTGAAATCGGCTGTCTGAATACATGTTACACACATCATCCTGTCTCTCTTTGGGCAAATCCCATTTAAAATAGTTCTACTAACAGGTTTCTACCTACAGTATGAAGGAAAGGGTGAATGTCCAGTCCTCGTTATTCAGCTCCCAATCGTAATGTTTTAGAAACATTGCGTGTGTGAATGTTGCGTAAAACCAATACAGTTATCATCGTAACTAGTTTGGTGATATTATAATTAAAGGCAATAACTGTTTAAATCTGTTATATTTAAAAATGCATGTTAAAAAACAATTTCACATATAATTATATAAAATGGCTGGGATAGAAAATACATTGCTGTTGATCAGCCATTATTAAATGTTATGGGTAATGGTTGCCTAAATGTGAAAGCGAGGCTTACTTGAAATGGCTTGTGTGCATAATAAATTCCACACATCTGTGTTCCCAAGAAGCTAATGAGCTTAACTGATGTCGTTATGCATCTGTAGCCCAGTTGGTTTTGTAAGAACATACATTCAGATGAAACTCACTGGCATCCATAATAAATTTAGACTCCTATCTCAGTGAAGTGAATAAAAGTCACAGGGCGGAAAATAAAAGATTTTGTGAAGGTTGTCATCATCTGGATTTTCTCACTATAATGAAACACTGCGACCCCTCCCACACACACACATGTACACGTACATACACAAAGGAATGTAATGTGCAAATGACTGATACTGGCATGTTAGGAATAGTGTGACAGTCGCTGTGAAAACAGAATAAAAAAATGCTTCTATCATCATGCGCAGAGCTATTAATAACAGCAGTGATGATGCTTATTGACCTCCAGGGGTTATGGCCATGAAACAAAATGCAACAACATTTTTAAAATATATTTCAAAATATGTTCAGAAACAAGCACCAAATGTGCATTACTTGTCATCCATGAACACTCTGCAAAAACCTTAAATCAGATGCATTCACAATTTATGCGTTCGGATCAGGTTTTTAACAACATACCTCAAATGATCAACTCCTCCCACCTTAACATGAAAGCCCATGTATAAGAGCAGTACATTACTAATCTTTGCGCAACAGTTTTAAAATAGCTGGCTTGAACCGGTCAGAATCCCTTTGACACAAAGGCTTCATTAGCCGCAGCCCAGTTTGGATCCTCTAATGTAAATTGAATCATCCGTATCAACTGTGCAAAAATTTTGAAGAGTCGTAAACGGAAAACAAGCCTCCGGGATGTTGTGTACGATGACAATGCTGACAAGGAAAGATCAGGCTTGGAGATAGACGGAGCGTGGCTGTTCAACTCAAGACAGTCCGCCAATCACTTGACATCTGATCTCACATCAGCGAGTCAGGAGAGGAAGCCACCGACACTAATTCAGCCGTTGCCGGTGTGGAAATATGTGCTATTTCCACGTTTTGCACAAGTAGCCAGTCCTGCTCAAAGTCCTGTGTATATGATTGTGCCCTAAATGGCAGACTATGTAGTGCACTAGTTTGGACCTTGGGGACGTGAAGGAAATAGTTTGCCATTTGAGGCACAGACATACATCCTTCTCCACGATTGTGTGTTTGTGCCATTGAGCAGCTCACTCCGCCAACTGCGTGTCATTTTTTAATCGGTGTGAAACAGTGACTTCTGTTCCTGGCTGTGGTCTTCTGGTAACGTGGATGATGTCAAGCGTCTGTTTATTCATCTGTTAATGCAGTTTTTTGTCCCCACTGGCGGTGAACTAAGAGAAACCTTATTGGCGTTTTAGGGTTTTATAGAAGTCTGGAGGAGAAACGGAGAGACGAGAGAGCGAGGAAGAAGAGAGTCAGAATGAGTAGGTTCAGAGAAGTGAAGAGATGTGTGAGGCAGAGAACTACCAGGCTTGAAAGACTCATAGATGTCCCAGTCCAAAGTCCTCCTGGTTGTGTTATGAGACAGAAAGCGGAGAGAAGGAACGAGAAAGACGGGGGTAGAGGGACAGAGACAGTTTAGTTTCCACACCATCTATGTGGATCAGGTCTTATGGATGCCTGTCTAATGACGGTTCGTCCTCTTATACATACAGAACACTTGGCACTTTCCCTGCGTGTGTTGGCTGTTGTCTGGTCCGCTGTGGTCAGGCATCTCAACCGGATGTTGGGTGGAGGTTTCGTCCGTAGTGACTCGGCTGGTGCGGCGCGGCGCTTGGTTTCTGCTAGCAACCACCACATATAGAAGTGTGAGACAGTGCGTTGACATGACAGTGCGTTGACATGACAGTGCGTTGACATGACAGTGCGTTGACATGACAGTGCGTTGACATGACAGTGCGTTGACATGACAGTGCGTTGACATGACAGTGCGTTGCTTTGGACGGGAAGAGTCTTCAACGTGGCATTTCATAACTTGCATTTACAGGTGACGCCTCAGGTGTGAGCCTGATGGGATCATTTGATGTGGAGTAACTAGAAAACATCCTGAGCATTAGCAAGATAGATTTTTGGTTCCAACAATTAGCAAATGTCGTTTTATGATCAATGTATGATATTTTATTATGCTTTGCAACTATTTTTAAACTTTCCCTTTATACTGTAAGTTGAACATTTCCATTTATTGCTTGTTGTAATTTTTCTACATCCCTCATTGGGATTGATAAAATAAATTACAATAAAATTCTGTTTCATGTGACCTGTGGAACTGGAATTTGGATAAATCTACAAAGGCTGTGGGGACCTTGGAATAGTTAAAATTCACATATGCAAACCAAACCTCACACAGAGCAGATAAATGAATTTCTCCACAATCATATTATGGAATAATATTTTAGAGTGTATGAGTCACTGTGCTTTGAGTAGATTTCCTGATACAGTAATCTAGAGGAGATGGATGTGTTTGTTTTGTTTTCATGCCCCAGTTACATCGCTGAAAAGCCCATACTACGCTGATTACAGCCGCGAAGCCTGTCTTATTGGTCCACGGTTCTACCAACCCTCTCAGGCCAAAAAATCACCGCCAGCCGTCCCC
>JACXGJ010010426.1:0-21973 GCA_016801105.1 Esox niger
GCCCAGTCATGGACTAATACATCAAGCCC
Source organism: Esox niger (assembly GCA_016801105.1). Taxonomy (NCBI): domain Eukaryota; kingdom Metazoa; phylum Chordata; class Actinopteri; order Esociformes; family Esocidae; genus Esox; species Esox niger. The sequence goes on from JACXGJ010010426.1 coordinate 30, forward strand.
AGTCATGGACTAATAAATCAAGCCCAGTCATTGACTAATAAATCAAGCCCAGTCATTGACTAATAAATCAAGCCCAGGAAATCTCCATTAAGCTCGATCTTTTAGTTTAGGTTAATTGGTGTCTGTGAAACTAGCCCTCCGTGTATAGAAGTGTAATCAGTAGATTAATTGATACTTCTCCAATTGTCATAAAAATGTGGTGGGCAAATTTGCCCCTATTCTGACTTAGTTTCTTTCATTTAGTGATGGGAACCCTCCGATCTCACAATCTCAGGTATGATCACAGCGATAGGTATCATCACAGCGATACCCTAGCAGCAAAGCAGTGGATATACCACTTGTGGGTGCTTTAAAAAAGAATCATTGGCCCAATATACCTTTAACCGGATCTATAAAATCCACAGAAAGGGCCATCAGCAGCCACCTGCCATTCTTCCAGGTCTTACATAACTCCAGGAATAGCAACCGTACCGGAAAGGTCATCGCGGACCCCTCACAGACAGTCATCCACTGATCCAAAAATTCCCCTCTGGCTGGTCGTAGGCAGGCGAACAGTGCAGGTCAATCCCAAACAAAAATACCCACCACCTGAACGGTGTGTTTTGTGGTGCTGTTTTCCTCAGGAACTGCTCACCTGTCTCAGAGACTAATATAACTATGCTCCCACACAAGACACTCCAACTGTTAACAGGGGATACTGATTAGCTGTTTCTTAAACTCTGCTCAACTCCCTGCGTCTGGACAGATATGTCAACTCTGCGCACATTTTGTGTTGTCCTGGTGCATCCTGACTACTACTGGCAGCCCCCGTTAAACCAAGTCAAATGTGTGTGTGTGTGTGTGTGTGTGTGTGTTTGTGTGTGTGCGTTTGGGTTAACGTAGTTGAATAAATGTCTTTAAATTTTGTCTCAACTGTTTAGAGGTGACATCCCTTGCTGTAATGCCAGTGAAACTGTATCGGATTGTTTATTTTCATTTAATATATATTTTCTCTGTAATAATTTCACCAAGCTAGCAAGCGATACCAATAGATTTTCTAAATAGCAGCCACATGCCCACCATATAAATATATAACCAGTATATGCTCTGTTAGTATGAAGAGCCTGTAGTAAAAGCGTTAGAGTCTGTTTTGCATGGCAATGTCCAAGGTCCAACAGGATGGTGGAAAAGCAATCCCTTCTTACCTGAGGCAACAGTGGCTGCCTAACAATTGTAAAAACTTTGCATCTAAAAAACTAAAATACAATCATATCGGACACATTAAAATGAAATAATTTACATATATTTTTTTATAAAAATGTTTGTACTACAGCAGGAAAAAAGTCATTTGAAAAGACTATGATTATTTGCTTGTAAAAAAGTGGAGGTGCAGAAATGTGTTTGTTGGGCCATGACACTGGTGTGACCTCATCCTTGTCCTGAAAAAATATCCTGTACATGTCACACTGACTAAAATGTAACATGGACAAAAATCCTTGTACAAAGTTCTTTCAAGTTAAAAAGGTGAATTTCTATTGGTTTGTGGCCTAACGCATTTAAAAAATGAACCCACTGGGACACAGCCAGATAAGGAAAGACAGCCGGACCACATACTGGGACGTGTCTAGATGGCACTCTATTACTGTGGGACGCAATATAGGGAGCAGGGAGGTGTTTTTGAACACACACTGTGACTTCTACCTACAGATTAACCTTTACAGATTCCCCCGGGGAAGCTTCTCCATTGGCCAGCACCCATTCACCTGGGTTCATTATCACCCCGTGTTGGGTTCCGCACACATGCTGCTTGTTACAGCAGCCACCAGGAGCAACTGCTCAAGTGCCCCCAGTCACTGTTTGAATAAGGCCAAATTGTAATTGCTGCTAAAAGTTCCGCCTTCTATGTGTTGACTTTGGTAAGGTTGGTGTGTATGGAGGATATTGGCTGTTTTCCAGTGCATCAAAATGACCTTTCTCGACTTCATGATCTACTAATATCCTTGCATCCTAGATCAGATAGTGAATACGATATTAACCAACATGATTCAGATCTATAGACGGAATGGGAGCAGAATGAAGTGGGTCATTGCAAAAATGGCTGCAGGACAATGAAAAGTAAACTACACAGGAAAATGAATTGGATAGTGTCTAAAAGTTTTTTTTTGCTGTACTGAAATGTACACTCCCACTGTCTTTAGATTCTTCAAATGCCTCTTTCAACACACCCGATCTGTTCCTGTATCCAGAGAGCAAGATTTGAAACAACAACATTATAGAATATTGTTCCACATTGGTGTAGACCACAACAAATGGGTGTAGACCACTACGAATGTGGGAGTGGTAGGACCAAAAAATGAAGGTTGACAGACCCGAACTGTATATGGAGGAAGCCATGCAGGCAAGAATAGCATGATCCGGGTCCACTGGGATCTCAGTCCCTCGTATTCAATCTCTCACATTAATTCTCAGCCCCCTCTCTCTCTACTCTCCTACAGTTCTTCCCACATCTTCATTCATATTCTAAACAGGCAGAACAAGCAACAGCTTCCAGCACTGCATAGAGAATGGAAAATTAGCCCGGCACATTGCACAAAACAACACAACGATGAACAATGCAATCGAATGCGAACAGAAGGGGGAGAAAATAACAGCACCGCATTTATACTGCTTTGTCATCTTCACCTTACTTGGGTTCTGTCTGTTCCTCAGGCTGTGGCCGTATGATTGCACAATAGCAGTGTTTGGACAGGAATCCCGGGTGGTACATCTGTAGAATTGTTCTTTGTTCATCTGGGTGAAGTACAATACAATGCCTTTATTACACCAGTGTTACACCCGTACACTTAAAGCCTCATTTACACAGAGACAAGGACAGAAAGCACTGCCTCCCCCGAGGTGTGACTATTTCACTGTCCGAGCTCCAACTGACTAGGGTGGTCGTCTCACAGACTAACAGAACGAGGAGGTTGGCCCGGGTAGAGTTCCTGAGGCTTCTTTCTTGACCATGGACACATCTACTTCAGCTGATGAGGTCAACTCTCTGTGTAAACTCACACCTCAGACATCCAGTCGGCCACCAGTCCAGCCGAGACTATTGACATCCCAACAAGCCATGGAAAAGCTGCAATTTCCCTACATCTAAATACTGTAAAGACACTGTAAATGTGAACATCTACTTTAAGTCCATATCCATTACATACTTTCCACGTCTATGCTTACCGCCCATTGTATACACATGTAACATGTCAACTTGGTGTAGATTGTGTGTGTTCAGTGTGTTGTCTACCACTAACCACTAGCAGGACCATAAATTCAAAGTGTGTTAAAATGGATGTAGTGATGAAAGGAGAATATGATTCCAGTGAGACACAGAGCTGCTAAAGGGACACCAATCTCTCACAATACCAGCAGAACACCGCCAAGAAGTCAGTATGTTTTTTTTTAAACCCTACATTCAAATAATCTTTCAAAATGTCAGTGACAGCAACAGTAAAATAAGCAAAATTGCATGAGAAGAACAGGGAAGAGAACGATTAATGATAATCTCACGTCTGTGCCCTGTGGTGATCATGACACTACATACGTTGCCTTCAATTTTCTCTTTGCCTTAAGTTTGTCTCTTTCTAACCACAAAAGTAATTTAAGCGTTGTTCGTGAATCTTAACAATTGTTTTTGTGGTAGACAGAAGAGAGTGGGAGAAAGAGAGCACATCTGCTTGTTTGCGGTAGCGGTTAGTCTTCTAATAAGCACACAGAGGCCAGTCCCTCTGTCTGGCTAATACTGTCCTGGCAGCCAGTCAGGCTTTAATTCCCACCACAGACTATTCCCTGATCAATAGAAAGCCTGCCCACACAGGCTGAAGTGTCTATGTATAGCGGGCCTATTGTTTGTGTCACTGTAAGATCACTGGTCAGTCATCACTTTGATTGGCTGACAGGTGGAACAGGAGGATAGGAGGAAATTAGTTCAGGAAGACATTGACAGCTAGACTTGTCTCCGATTCTACTCTGTCGTTGTGGTCATTACCTGAAGCCTGTGGCGCCCCTACTGAACTCACAAAGAGTATCTAAAGATGAGAGGAGACCAACAACTGTCTGGCACAAGCAGCAAACTAGTTAGTAGGCTACACACTGTACACACATACACAGAAAATCCCATTAACTCATGAGCATGTGAGACTTACCAATAAATTTACAGTACAGAGCTTTCATTTTACTTTGGTGACTTGTCACTTTTGCTTTTACCATAATTTTCGCCCTGTTAATGTAAGGACAGCATGTTTCTCTAGTTCTATCAAATTGACCCTGTTAAGGGTTGAAGCAAACTCAATGGATTACCAAGACTTACCATTGGACTGTTGCTTTTTTGGTTGAGATGTAACCTACAATCTTACCTCGCACTGTATATTGCAAGAAAGAGAGCTTTATTTTGATGGCTATTGTTATTTTATGCAATTGACAAAGCAACCCTTAAATATAGTCAACAATCTTACAAAGGTATAAGCTGAAAAGAAGGCAACATTGGAAAATCAATCCTCAGATTATATTAACTATATCGATGACCTTGCAAACAATGTTTATGTAAGTGCAATTTAAAAAGCATATCTTCCTATTCACGCATTTGTTGAATAATTCAACAGAATGAGACAAAAACAGTAATGAATAACTTACAAGCAGTCTATACAGGACACGTAAGAACAGGTAGGTTGACACAGAGAAATATTTTTGGTAGATGCACCTCTGTTCCACTGCTTTAAAGGAATGTATTGATGTTAAGCTCTTTTTACATCAGAAGTCGTCACAAAGTGCTTTTACAAAACACCCGGCCCCCAAGGAGTAAACAACAGCAGTGTTTATATTTCATATAGAATAGGTTGTCCCACCAAGAGCTGCCCAAAAGGCAACATTAAGACATATACAGGGTCGCTCAGTATAGAGCAGAACAAACCTGGTCTACATGGGAGGTCAGGAAAGAAGCAATACAAATCTAATATTAAGACATGACTGATGCTTGCCAGGTGACACCTGGGTAAAGATCAAAACTACAGGAACAAAATGTATCTTGTGACAGGGCAATACTCCAAAACACACCAGCTAAGCTACAACAGAATGTCTCAAAAAGAAGAAATAGATAGTTATGGAATCGTAGAGTCAAAGCCCAAGTCACAAACCAATCAAAATGCTGTTGGGGGAATTAAAGCGGGTCACACATGCAAGAAAGACAGAAATGACAGTTGAAGCAGTGCGGCATAAATGTTTCCCAGACAATGAGAAACACTCATAGACAGTTACTATAAACCACTATATGAGATGAATTCAGCCAAAAGCCACAACATAAGCTATTAAAGCTAGCCAATTAAAAAAGTTTCCTCACTATTAAATTGCATTTTTGTTGATTTTTGATTAATACATGATTGCAATGTATAACCCTTATTTGCTATTTGTTACATTATGTAACGCTTATCCGTCTATAGTGTTGAAGTGTAGCTTATACATCCATGTCCAAACATGCAACAAAAGACAACTTTCTGGGGAGCGAACGATTTCATAGTAGTGTATGCAAATATATCAAATATATGTAAATTTTATTTTGAAGACAGAGTAATAAAAAAATCTTTAGGAATGTAAATGTGTTTTTCTATAATAAAGTTACATTAATTCTTCAAATCAAATACTTGAATTATTGTGATTAAAAGGTTACATTTTCAATAAAACAATAAATATCTGATAGATTTCAGATAAATTACATTTAATTTATTTATTTTTACATCATGATTTGGAAAATAATGCTTATTCAGACACCGGGATGAAACTTTAGTGAGCTAGGCTCTGGGGATAGCCAGCCTTTTTCTGGCTGTATCGGGGAGGTTAGAAGAATACATGGCCTTTCAAGGCCAAATCCTTCATCATGATATTCAAATGACCAGTGGGTCAAAACACCCACACTTGGGACAACTAAAAGAGTATTGAAAAATAATAACACTGGTTAGATAGATAGAAAAGTCAGATTCTCCTGAGAAAATTTAAATGTCAGTTAGTTTTTCATAGTCAAGTGTTAAGAGGTTGAGACAAAAATAGAAGTGCTGCTAAATGTTGCTAAATGATGTACATCTGGCATAGAATATTGACATTTTCCATTTCATCAGTAGCAGTACAGTTTTCCAGAGCAATTGGGAATCCTGAAATAACTAATTTTTCCTTCTAGTGTACTGATGATGTTGACTTAACTGTGTTGACTGACCTTCTGTTCACTTCAAAGCACATGGCCTTTTAGACAAATTATTTAAAGCTTTCTCTAGGCTAGCTCAGTAATGGAAAAAACAATTCGATTACGATGAGGCGCTGGACCTCAAAACGTAATTTACTTTTGATGTATCACATGAAAACATCGTTCAACCCTTGTCTACAAGTTATTTTCTTATTAGTCATCCAGGCAATTATTAAATCAATACACAACTGTTCGACATTTATACTGAGCATTTCAGGTCTGCTCTTTCAGTAGATTAGTATATTTGGTAGTGCATAAAATAAACAACATGGGTTGGTTTCTCAGACTCCGTAAAGGATTAAAAAGCACTTTAATGGAGACAATCCAGGAGTCCAGGATTAGGTTTAACCCGGTTTAAATTGGTCTAAATTGTTTGACCACTTATATATATATATATATATATACTCAGTGTGTATATATGTGTATATGTGTGTATGACTATGACATTGGGTGACACCTAAAATACCAGACTCATCATCCTGCTAATCTATTTGACATTGAACTGGTCCAGAGTCACCTTTCTCATCCAAAAAATATAATTTGTCAAGGGAGATCTATAGTAAAAATGCTGCATCAACGCAGCAGTTCATTACCAACAGGCACATGACACGATTCAAGCAAAGAACATAAAACAGCATGTCATATAATGTACACATCATACAATAAGCCATGAAAGTATTCTTCTGATGTTCAGGACTGTAGCATGAAAAAAATGGGACCTGGTAATGATATCCGACAATCGTTTCCTGTCTTGTGGTTAACAGCAGCCCCACAGTATTGTTCAGCGACGCCTGATGGCGGGGAACATTACGCAGCTGCGTGGCGAAGCCCGGGTGGGGAGGCCCTCGCCTTTGGTCGACAGCAAAGAAGGGGGTGCCGGCGAAGCCGAGGAGAGGAGTGAGAGCACGGCTGAAGACTCCACGGAGGAGAGGGAGTCACCAGAGGAGAGCGAGAGAAGCCTAGAGACGAGGTCAGACGAAGAGGAGGAGGAAGAGGACAGCAGCGAGGTCGGCCGGAAGTCTAGCGGCACTGCAGGAAACGATGAAAAGGAAGAGAGACATCGGACAGAGAGCAGTCTCACTGCCCTCCTGGTCCAGTGCAAGGTATGGATGTTTCTTTCACTAAGGCACCAAGAGGTTTTAGGAACCTTAGTTCAATCTCAGCTACTATTCTGTTCCATCTGAAGATCCATCAGTATTGAAGAAAAGAGGGCGACAGCAGCAGAGACGCCCGCAAAGAACCTACAGTGACTCATCATAATCCACTTCATGAATTCCCTCTTTCTATTCACTGAGTCTATTCAGCTTTTAATGGCTGTGATTCTATGACTTCAAGTGTCCCCATATCCCCTAGGGCCCTCCGCCCCTTTCAAAAACCATCTTTACACTGTCGATCTGTCTGTGGCTAATGTAAGCGCTAATGTAACACACTAATGAGTGACTCATCCACGCACACAGGCTCAACAACAGCCTGATAATGAAGTAAACACATGACGGAGGACCCCTTCGTATTAACATAACAAGACGAAGAAACTAAATAGATGGAATTCGCCAATGTTTGTGTGCAACACTGGGGGAAAGCTAATAATGTCGGTGTTGGCTAAAGCTACCCACTGTACGTAATAATTCATTTATATGCATCGGCATGACACAGTATTTCTGAGTATGTATGAACTGACAGTATTACTTATACATGAAATCCAATTACTAATCAGCTCAATTCTGCAAATACTGTAACTTAATAATTTAATAATTGAACTAAGTCCGGAACACCATCCTGCAATCATTCACAAGTACTGTCTGTCTGTAATGCTGACTCAGGCTTCTAAGTTTAAACAACATCCATGTACATTGAGATACACCGCCCATCAAGTCCCCCAGTTAAAGTGTAATATATTTGAAAAAGGGTTAAGCGGGAGTTACAAAGTCCAGCTTCCTCCAGATAACACACCTAAGTCTCTCTACAGACCATTCCCTCGTCCCTCAAACGACAAAAAAAAACCTCAGTTGCAATTTTGGCAGCTCGTCATGTCGTTTTTAGGTTGTGCCAAGCGCATTTCCAATCACCTCAGTGAGGCCTAGTTGGCAATAAAATACTTTCTGGTTCCAACCTGAGAGAGCAATAATGTGGTGATAAATTAAATATGCTTCCGGATGTATGCAGCTTTTGTTGACTGACACGCTGGCTTGCATTGCTGACCTGTCTCAGATCTTGCAGAAGGGAATTATCCTCATTAAAAAACGGCAAGCCACACGCCGCTCAAACAATATCTCACAACACAAGGAATACATAGACACACATAACAACGAACAGGCGCCCACGTCTGTTTCAAGTTCAAAAATGTTGTGTGTGTTTGAAATAAGCAATCCGCCAGGGAACATTCCATGGGGTTCAGTTCATCCCTGATCTTTTTTTGCGGCTTGTTTTTTGCATCTATAAAATTGTAAACGCTCATATTTTTCAATTAAGAGATATTTTTAAACTTCACAGAAAAGGAGGACTGTTTCATCACTCAGGCAGAGACAAAGGCACACGGTTGCAGGCCTACTAATAAGCCAGCTGTGACGAGCCTGCAGGGACTAAGGGAGGATGGAAGCTACGCTAACTCCTGGTGTGTAGGGACAACTGTTCATTTTCACGCTCTGCCACAGCAATAGGATTTGATGTTTCGCTGGGCAAACTCGGTTATTTAGGCGGGCATAAAAACACCCTCAATCCAATGTATGTCCTGTGGTACACAGCAGCTAAAATAATCGTATCCTACAATCCACCCAGTGCTTGACTTGGCTAGAACGGTCGGGAACAGCATTTCGGTACTGCTAATTTTAGGCAAACAGCATTCTGGTTACATTTTTAGGCAAGCCATATTAACACATAGTTAGGTCCGGAAATAATTGGACACTGACACAAAGTTTGTTATTTTCTCTGTTTATCTTAATACTATATTCAAATACTGTCATATAATGAATATGGGCTTAAAGTGCAGTGTCAGCTATAATTTAAGGGTATTCACATCCAAATTGGAGAAAGGTGTAAGGAATTACATGTCTAATATGCAGCCCTCTCTTTTTCAAGGGACCAAAAGTAATTGGACAATTGACTCAAAAGCTGTTTCACGGACAGGTGTGGGATATTCCTTCATTAATTATTCATCAATTAAGCAGGTAAAAGATCTGAGTTGATTAGACATTCGCATTTGAAAGCTGTTGCTGTGAACACACAACATGCGGCCAAAATAGCCAGTGAAAACAAATGAAACGGGCCATCTTTAGTCTGCGACAAAAAATCAATCAGAGAGATAGCAGGAAGATGAGAAGTGGCCAAGTCAATGGTTGGGTACATTCTGAGATAATGCACACACCGGTGAGCTCTGCAACACAAAAAAGCCTGGACATCCAAGGTGGTGGATGATAGTAGGATCCATTCCATGGTAAAGAAAAACCCCTTCACAACATCCAGTCAAGTGAAGAACACTCTTCAGGAGGTAGGCACATCATTGTCCAAATCTATCATGAACAGAAGACTTCACAAGAGCAAATACAGAGGGTTCACCACAAGATGCCAAGCCTTTATAAACCTCAAGAATAGAAAGGCCAGAATAGACTGCCAAAAAAACATTAAAAAAGCCAGCCCAGTTTTGGAACAGCATTATTTGGACAGATAAAACTAAGATCAACCTGTACCAGAGTTGTGGGAAGAAAAAAGTATTGAAAAGGCTTGGAATGCCTCTGAAGCATACCACATCATCTGTAAAACAGGGTGGAGGCAGTGTGATGGCATGGGCATGCATGTTTTCTAGTGGCACTGGGACACTACTGTTTATTGATGGTGGGATAGAAGACAGAAGCCGCTGGATTAATTATGACGTGTAAAGGGACATACAGCTCTGCATAAAATTAACAGACAGCCGCGCCTTTTTCAATTATTTGCAATAATAGTTCAAAAAGTTTTGTATGGGGTTAAAATTAAGAGACCACTCCAAATAGAACGTTTCTGTTTCTCACCCAAAACGTTGCTTTTCATCTATTTTGGAAAGAAAAGAAAAAGGTTCAGTGGTCTGTTAATTCTTTCTGGAGCTGTATTGTCTGTATAGATTCAGCCAAATTCAGTGAAGTTGATTGGACGGCTTCACTTTACAGATGGACAATGACACAAAACATACTGCAAAAGCAACCCAGGAGTTTTTTTTTTTAAGGCAAAGAAGTGGAGCATTCTGCAATGGCCGAGTACATCACTTGACCTCAACCCAATGAGGCATTCATTTTACTTGCTGAAGACAACTTAAGGCAGAAAGACCCACAAACAAACTACAACAGAGGACAGCTGCTGTAAAGGCCTGGCAAAGCGTTGCTAAGGATGAAACCCAGCATTTGGTGATGTCCATGTGTTCCAGACTTCAGGCAATCATTGCCTGCATAGGATTCCTGACAATGTTTTATTTATGATTGTGTTAATTTGTCCAATTAAACTGAAGACCCTGAAATAAGGGGACTGTGTATGAAAATGGTTGCCATTCCTAAACTTTTCATACAATATTTCTGTTCAACCCCTTGAATTAAAGCAGAAATTATGGAAATTGTGTGTGTCCAAGTATTTCCACACCTAACCACAATTTTATTAACAGGTCTAATTTGCGATGTCAGTTCTTGCATTTATTTTATCCCAAGTCAAACAGTGAATCCACCTTTTAATCCCACGCTTACACATCAACCATACGCTGCCAACTGTGAACATGTTTCTAATCCTCCCTCCAGAGCCGTGTTTCACCAACATGTTCTCCCTAGCACCCAAAGTGTGAAATGTCAATGTTTACGAAATGTCCTCTATGTCATTGATATTTTAGTCTTGATATCTCAAACAGAACCATCATTATAGAATAGTTACCCGTAGTCAACAGAAGTCCCATTGTAGAACAAAATCCACTTTGCCTTTACCAGAAATCACTGCATTAAGATGGAAACCCATTGCAATAGAATTAACATTGGTTCATCTAATGCTGACAGAACTAGTACTTTTGAGCCTTGACTGTGCCACAATGTGACGATTGTAGAACAAACTGGAAGAGATCTTAGACAATTCCTCGATAGATAATCTTCCCTGATCCTTAAAATCCTTTGATTTGTGCTTTACGGATTTGGAGGGGTACTTGAGGTCACTGGTTTTCACTTGTGGAAAGAGTTGACCTTCCTGGCTGTAGGAACGAGGTACGTGTCACTGGGTAAAGTTCATAATTTGACTTTAACAAGCATTCCCAGACCAGTGGAAGACAAATTGCTAATGGCATGAAGCTATGACATATTTTAATCCTTTAACCAATCCAGAAATCACTGGCGGTTGTCAAAGCTGTTTAACTATAATTCTGTTTGGTTAGATGACGTTAATATATTGGGGTTGACATCCATAAAAGCATACATTTTTACCCAGTATAGTGTGACAGATACAACCAAAAGCCTTAGATATAGGCACATCTTAAGGCACCTTTCCTCTACTTGTTTCAATGACAACTGTTTTTTATGAGTTCCATTGACCTTTTCACTGAATCTATTGCCAGGAGATTGGTGAGACATGGTCAGCAGGGATTTCCTATTCTCTTGTGCTCTAACCTGTGAAGCTAATTTAGGTTATCAGGTGAGTGAGCATGCCCTCACATGCGTTGACTCACATGACTTCCTGAATAGAAGAGCAGAATTGGAAAAAGCAGAATGACTTGCCCCAAGTTCAAAGGTCACCTGAGGGGCATATTGGTAAAGTGGCTGCTTGGCAGTTTAGCTGTGTCATGGTGAACAGGTTTCTAATCCTGGTTGTGGAATTCTGACAGTAAATTGTCTCTACACCGCTCAGGGTTGGCAGGGTTATCAGGTCTTGTTGTGCTCTAGCACCTCCATGTGGTATGTTCTACACTTGCAAGCTCAATCAGGCTTATTTGCAAAACAATTTGCTCTCTTACAGGTAATTTCTGAGCAGTAACATGTAAACATACTAGTAATGTGTACAAATAGTAATGTGTAGAAATACTCATACATACACACATACACAGTATGAGTAAACACATATTAGAAAACCTCTATTCTTGTTCCCATTCAATATTATTTCCCTAAACCTAGGTTTAACTGGAACCTAAGCCTAACCCCAAAAACCCAACCTTAACGTCAATTGTAACTTTTTCTTGTGGGGAAGCAAAATGTAAAATGGTACTTAAATATCCTTGCGGAGATAATAGGTTCCCACCAGGAGAGTAAAACAAACACACACACTGAATTTCTAGGATAAAATGTTGTCACACACAAAGACAGCTCTGCTGAAACATAGGATCCTCCTGTTGGACCTGGCCTGAAAGGGATAATGTTTCTATAATATGCCTTTGAACATATAGTGTGGCGCCTCAGTTTGGACTTCTTTATCGTTTCCAATTAGTAACTGAGTGGTTCATTGATTAGTTAATGTATATTCCTTAGACTGCTGATGTAGCTAATATTTCACTGTCTAGTAATGTATTTAGAGAAATAATGTAATTAGGGTCTAGACAATCTCCAGATACCATGGGACCATCATCTTTTTATAAAAGCAAGCACAGTCCGTTTTCCAATGGTTTAACTAATAATAACGCCCCCCCAGACAGAATAGCTTATCAGTGTTTTTAACAGTAATTATTTATCGCCAAACATGAGGATTAACATATAGATATTTGCCTAAACAGCATTGATTCTGTGTTCCTATAGTTCATGAATCAGGCAGGAAATCATTACAAACGCTGTTGCAGCTAATAAACGTTGCCTAAAAAACATCTTACGTCTCACCTACAATCAGTAGGGAAATTAGGTTTAATGGATGACCAGCACCATTTACCAGACCTGAGTAGATTAGCCTTTTACTCAGGCTTATTTTCTCATAGTTTGGCAGATTTCCAAGCAGACACTCATGAGGTGTATAAGAGCTGTTGGTTTCCATTAATCAAAAGCCTTTAGTACGTGAACAGATCGATGATTTCAATGTACTTATTCCTTTCTGCTGTTCTCACATTTGTGACAGCATAACGTGTGTTGTTGACTATCAAACGTGTCATTCAACATAGCCATTGTGCGGTTGTTTCCACAGTGCTGTGAGACTGAGGTGACAGCTTCCATCAACACGGGGAGTCTACACAACCATATATCCAGCTCCTGCTGCAGGAGGCTTGGGTAAGAGATTCTCTTCAGACACTATTCTCTCAGACCCAAGCACAGTCATACTCAGTTATAAAAATAGGGACTTCCACTGTGTTCCTCTTCAAAATTCTATTTTTACTAATCCTTATCTTAACCCAGAAAAGCTAAAACTAACTGTTAAAGACATAACTCAGATTAAACCTAGCCCTAAATGGTATTTTAAAGAACAGTTTAATAGGTTATTCAAATAACCTTGAAGGACAGGAATCATTCTTGAAGGAAACTTTTGGGGTTAATTACATTGAAACTCTGGGGGACCCAGCCACAAAATAGCCATTTGAAAGGGACTGGAATACATGTCCCCATTAATTACATTTTTCAGATTACATTTATATAGTAAAACCTGTACATTGATGTAGTAAAGCCTTGTCATACTCACACTCACACACTAAAAAAAGTTGCCAATTAACATGAAACAGCAGCATCAAACAATTTTCAGTCCCACATACGAAACCTCCATTGCACCAGAATCAAAAACCTCCAGTGTGACATGAAACAGAGAGGAGTCATAATGGAGTCCAACAATGCTGTGTGTTTTGGCAGATTGGTGCCCACCCGAGAAGGTCATGACCTGTGTGAGGGCTCTGTGAAGGGACTACAACTGCAGCTGGGCCAACAGGGGCTCCAATGTTCTGCTCATGTCACAGGTGCGTGTGAGAATAGCTCATACCGTCAATGCAGTACCGGTGTGATAAAGACAGTGTAAATGATACAGTTCACTTCTTGCTTCGCGGAGAAAATACACACCCCATTGAGACTTAACTGTAAGAGCAATGTAATGATGTCGATTGAGGTAAATAATCCTGGCTGGACAACACATTGGGTAAAACATGGCCCACTGCCGCCATATTATAAATACTACTAGAACAACAATATGAAAAATATGATATTTTGGATGGAACCTAAGGCGCAGGGGTTAAACTGTAATGTTCCGATCACTAATCTATGCAAACATCGCTGGTTGCTCTGTTACAGTAACCAAAATCCAAACAATCAAGATGACTTCCCTTCACCAATATCGGTACCAAAGAACCCAACAAAATCCGTCTGTGTAGGGATCCAGAGCAGTGTTTTTAGATGGCAGCAGACAGTAATAGATTTGCACACAGGCAGTTATTTCTGCATACTTTCTCTAAAAAGGTGGCTGAGTAAAAAGGTGTGGTGGAGGTGTGCTTGACAGCCAGTGTCTGTGTGAGCTCAGCATACAGTGTGTGCACCTTTACTTTTCATGGACAAATCTATAGACACAAAACACTCAGCAGGCAGGGAGAGAAACCTCTAAATGGTAAAACACACACAAACACAGTATGTAAATGCACACATACCATGCAGATGGGACAATTGAGACGTGCTGAATATTCCTGTGAAGATTTGAGCAAATTCAAATGCAGTGTACTAATCAATCATAGCCAGCAGTAGACACAGAAGGTTAGATTATTTTATGCTCCCTCTCCTTCCCATTTTACATCTGTTCATCTCTTTATCCCTCCCTCATCTCTCTGGATGTCTCCATCTTTCTACAGAGGATGACATGTTTGAGCTGTGCCTGGGTCTTCAGACTCTGCAGGAACTCAAAGTAAGCCCCTCATTATTGTTAAAAAATAGTTCTCTGTTGAGTTGTGTGTAGCTCAGTTGATAGAACATGGGGCCTGCAATGCCAGAGTTGCAGGTTCAAATCCCTGGAGAATGGATGGGCAATACGCCAATAAATAAAATAACTGGAGTGCCTGTTGAAGCAGTTATTCATTTAATCTACTAGACACTTCGAATGTCATTTCGCTTGGACCTCCCAGCCAATGGTGCTATAAATTCCAGAGAAAAGAAGGCAGACATTGTATTTCCTAACTGCTGCAGGTCAGAGACCTTAGTAACACTACAGACTAGAACTACTAGTTCTTATCAGAACCCATTGGAAAACCTAGTCACGCCAGGGATGGACAGGGGTATTGCGGTCTGCTGTTGCTGCACTTTAAGGACAGAGCTGCATGTTTAAGCAAACATACAGTGCCCACTTGAGAGTGACAGTTTTTTTTTGTCTTCATCAAAGAGAGCATTCTTTGGTCATCTACTGTAGTCTTCTTTGGTCAACAAGGCTGTTTGCTATTGCGGTTTCTTTCTATTGAGTTTCCATATTGATTACTTGGTAAGTTATAGGTTTTGGCTTTGTGAGATTTTTTATTTTGCTTCAGTGATTTCCTTGACTTTCATTGCCACCTCTTTGGTACTAATGTGGAGACCTCAAGGGCAGATTGCAATTGACAGCTCTTTTATTTCAAAACATTTGTGCCGGCATATCTGACTAACTAGAAAGATCAGTCAAGCTATTTGTCCCAAGACAGCTGGTGCCCTAAAGTATATTATGAAAACTATTGTCATTTATGAATAGCGAAACCATTATTTAGCAAGCAAGTTTATTTATATAGCATAATTCATACAGAGAAGCAATTGAAAAAAACTCAAAAAGCTGTGAATCTATACTCATAGTAATTGATTTCAAATCCAGTGTATTGGAGTACAGAAACAAAATACAAAAATATTTACTGAACCTAATCATTTCTGTGGGAACTTTTTAAAAGATCAGCACAGCACCTTAAAAAAATGCAGACATTTCTCCTGCAATGGAAACTCAGACAGTAAACAGAGGGTTCCACATTCCACATCAATACCAGAATGTTCTCTATGGGTATGAAAGTAAAAGTAGGCACAAGACTAATTGCAACCATTTCTCACATTAAATCAAATGACTGGTCTTGAAGGGCACACTAGAAGCCAGATCTACGGCTGAGCAAAGCAACCCTGGAGGATCTGCAATGCTGGAGACAATTTTCCTTCCAAATGCACCCAGTCTCAGTCTTCTGCTTTCAGCAAATCTCATGATGGGAACTTTAATTGAATTTAACTACAGCTAAAAAGTTAAAAAAATCCTATTCCTAAAATAGACTGGTGGCCTGGAAAAAAGGGTGAAAACTAATCGACTTATCACATGTGAGGATGGACACAAACAGAGTTGGAGGAAGCCTGGAGTTAAAATTACAGACAGATGAGACAAACAATCCCATTGAGTTGTTTTTCTGATGACCAGGACGTCAAAGGCAGAGTGACGCTGAGTCTGTCAGGTGTCCCTCAGGGCCGTTGTTTAATGTACACGTTGTTTATGGAGTACAAACTGGGGCATATGGAGCCCCTCAACACAACCCTTTGGATTGAATAGAACACAGTTGACCTCAAAATACCCCTTTTGTTTGCTGTTAAGGTCATAACGTGCAGACCGATATCTGCTCTGCCCTTTTGGTTTCCATAACACTGTTATTCTTCTGCTGTCTAAATAGCCACTTTGTGGGATTATTACTGCAAACCAATATTTTCCATCATTCCCTATTGTTTCTGTATCGCCAGTGCTCTGTGGACCTGAACAGAAGAGTCCTGAAGCTACAGAGCTCAGGGGAGGAGCTACCTTTCCTGAAGCCCCCATTGGTCAGCCAGTGCCAGTGTCATGATAGCAATGAGAACCTGTGACACTGGCATGATACCTCGTCCCAGCCAAACCCCATGCCCTCCTCGGATTGGCTGGAGCTGAAAGAAATCCTGACGGGGCTCTTGTCTCGACTCTCCAATCAGTGTCTCACACTGCCAGCCACATGGATGAACACCCAACAAAATGTTGGTTTACACCATTGTGTTTGTTTCTGTTGAATTAAGTCGTTACCATGATTTGAATCCTGTATTTAATTAGCATATTAGTTTGTGGAGCAGATGGAGCTTGAGGGTTGGATAACTTAATGTAATGTTCATATTTATGTACCTAATCAAGCAGTTTTCAATCTGCCAGTGTTTCATTGTTTAATACTGAAAGATAATAAGTTGGACAATGATTACCCTTAAAAATTAACATATGGATTTATATAATATTTTACCTTGATCGTCAATTAAATGCCACAACTGTTTGAAATCAAATCTCTGTTCAGCCATGAGTAAAAATGCTAATGTCTTATTGATGTCTTCTCATGTGCGTTCAAGAGAAATGCTAAGAGCTTTTTTTGGTTTTTAAATGGTTCCAGGTCTTATGAAACTGTAGAATTTGCCTTTTAGATCTCATTGAGAGTCAGAACATACACGGAGTCCTGCTGTTCTCTGAAAGATATGAGGAGACTACAGCAATTGCAAAATGAACTGCCTTCAGTGAAGTGAATCCCCATCTCTCTCTGCCTCTCCCAGCCTCCTTAGAGCATGTAGCCTACTTTTCTAAAAACACAGATGTGAACAATATTTTCAAAAACTCCAAATACTAGTTGTTGACATCAGAGACTTCACTGCAAAAAACAACCAAACATTCCATTATTCTGCACAAGTCCATTTGTGTATATGTCTGTGTCAGTGTGCGTGACTAGGAGATGTGCCAGTGCGTCAGTGTGCGGGACTAGGAGATGTGCCAGTGCGTCAATGTGCGGGACTAGGAGATGTGCCAGTGCATCAGTGTGCTTGACTAGGTGATGTGCGAGTGTGTCAGTGTGACAAGGAGACGTGTGAGTGTGTCAGTGTGACAAGGAGACGTGCGAGTGTGTCAGTGTGACAAGGAGACGTGCGAGTGTGTCAGTGTGACAAGGAGACGTGCGAGTGTGTCAGTGTGACAAGGAGACGTGCGAGTGTGTCAGTGTGACAAGGAGACGTGCGAGTGTGTCAGTGTGACAAGGAGACGTGTGAGTGTGTGTCACTAGATGTGTAAATGCTGGTTATGAATTGTTTTTTGTGTGAAATGGACTGCAAATCAACAGACTCTGTTAAGATATGGCTAGTAACTAGTTTTTCACATGGGAAAAATAAGGATATATTCTCCTCGTCCTCCCAGCTTCGGTCAAAGGGAGCTGCCAAGACGAGAGCCGACCCCAGCTGCCTTTCTCCCCTTGCCTCCTCCGGGGACATAAATCACTCTGGCCTGAAGTTGTTCTCTGTGCCAAAGCCCTCACAGATGTTAGTTTAAGCATATTATATCACACACACACACACACACACGTTTTTCTTCCGTTCGGGAATTTATCTTCTCGTTCGTTCCCCTTTTGCTGACGTAAAAACTCACTTTGAAAATTTGCAGATTTGGTCCTGCATTAATGACCGATGTACGGACATTGAATCATCAACAGTAATCTGCCTGATTCAGACTACTGGTTTGTCTACAGGCCAAACTGTGCTTTGATAGCTCGGATACTTTTTCCATTGGCCTTCACAGCACAGTTCCAGCATATATGATGGATACCTACTCAGGCAAACACAGCATTCAGCCCGGCCTGTTCAGAGTGAATCAGAAATGTGAGAGAGCCAAAAAGCCAAACTATCATCTTCACTACCTTTCAAGGCACTCTTCCTTGGTACTTTTACATGGTGTAGATAATCAAGTGTTTCAGATGCCCTCAAAGATAATCGAGCTCTGCTTTTGCTGTCCGAACTTTGCTGTCCGAACCGTATTTACAAAGAGTCAAATAGGTGCTGATGTCAGACTAGTTTTGCCTTTTAGAACTTTTAGTAATGAAACAAAATGACATGAACCTGGTTCTAGATCAGCATTCCTACTCTGAGACTTTGTTAGACCGGGCTCTGAACTGTGCCATCTGTGTACATAGATCTCTGTGATTCCTCTCTACTAAGGTCACCCATGCATAAATTGGCAATGTTTTGTTCCCCTTTGACATACTGTACTAAAGTACCTCCTCATATTCTGTGCCATGGAAATCAATGTATGAAATAAATGTATTTTTTGTGTTTTTTTTCTGAAACAATATTTTCTCTGCCTATTAAAATATGTATTCTGGCTAGCTCCGCTGTGTCTACTTTGCACAATTTTAATGTTCCAAGACAAAGATGTGCCGGTATCATTGTATAGTAGAAACACGTACATTCGGTTTAAAGAACAAAACAATAACTTTTGTAGTCTTGTTTCTGTTATAACACAGAAACAAGACTACGTTTAAATTACAGTCATGTATAAGCTCAAAACACACCAAACCACTATCGCCAATATCCATCACCAACTCCAGGGAAGAAGGGTGGATAATAAGTTTACCTAAAGCACAAGTCATTCTCCTCTCACTCGTTTTAATAAGCCACATGTAGCTTAACTACCCTCATGTGCTGTGATGCCTTAGACTGGCTCTGTTAAGCAGCAGCTATGAAAAAAACTACCAATTTCATTTGTGCAGAGAAAGCAGACGTTCCCACAGTGAGGGACTGTGAGAAGAATGTCATGGAACGATGACTGACCCCACAGGCCTTTTTGCCCAGCACCTCCACACACCACCATTTCTGTCAGAGTGACCTAAAAGGCAGGCTGCCTCGGCCTGTTTATCACCCAACTAGCAGAGGTCTCTATGACCCAGGCATTGTCCCACCCACCCAGAACCAAATGAGCTACTGCCGGGCCGCCCAGCCCATTTCCTAGAGATCTACTGTCCTGTAGGTTTTCTATCCATAACCAGTTGTGATTAACCGGTTTAGCAGTTGAGAAGGAAGGTTTCCAGTGTGGAACAGCAGGGGTAAAATTAAAGAGACCACTGCAAATTGAACGCTTCTGTTCAATTTTTTCCAGAGCTTTAAGAATCGGGTGTGGATTTAAAACACACAGAATGGCGGCTCTCCAGGGAAAGAGTTGGGCATCCCTGAGCTACAGCGATAAAGCTGTCACAAGAAGGTTACCAGTTACAATTACCCACACTGCAAATGGAATTATGACAAGTATTCCTGTACACATGAGTCATTAGAACGTTGAATTCTATTTCAGTTACTCAACTTAGTTAAAAGGTAGACATCGGAGAACCAATTCTTATTTGCAATGACAACCTGGACAACTTTTAAAAACTTGCAAGACAACATTCAGTTACACAGAACTATAATCAAAAACACAAAGCACTAAGGAATGTGTGATAACTACAAGTTACAGCAAATGTGGTGATATATAGAATAAATATTGAAGCTAACACACACACACACACACACACACAAGTAATCAGATTGCAGTTCTGACAGTTTGTTTTTGAAGCAGTATGGAGTTATGAAAGTGTGAAGTTTGACGCTTAAAGCTCAAGATAATGAAAGATAGAGGAGCTCAGTCAAAACAACCATGTCAATTTAAGCTGGGATTAGCCATGGGAGTCAGCACAGGTTTTTATACAGTATCTACAACCAGTCTGGGAGTTTCTTTAATCGTAGAATTGACTGAAGAAATACTGCAGTGCAGGTTTATTTTCCTATTGCTGTCTGTTCTATAACTGAGGCTCTTTTGGGTTTTCATTCTGTGGGTAAAAGACCATCCATGAATCTCATCACGTCTCTCAGAAAACCCGGTTTCATTTGATTCACAGGATGCCACTGACTTCTCTGTAGACGATGTGCACATGCAGTCTGGAACCCTCAGAGAGTCACGCTGCACATCCACACGATCAAACTACCCTGGAGCCCCCTCCACACAACTCATTGTCAGTTGGGCGGAATTGCAGTTTGACACCCCAGCATGCTTTGAGAGGCCCATAGCAACTTTCCCTTTGAGTCGGGACATGCCACATCCTGTCAGTTTCTCGGCAGCAAACTACGGCACGACACAAATGTGTGAACATTGACCACAGGAAGCAGATAGTGAGTACGCATTACAATGTATGTGCTAACCAGTCAAATGTCATTGCTCTGAAGCTGCTACTCAACACATTGCAAAAACAACCTGGGGATTATTTGTTCCCAGAGACCAAGTTGGTAGGGCAATAACCAATTCAGGCGGAAGGCATCTAACCGTCATCGTGGGTGTTAAAACTCAGTACCGTTTCATGTGTTGCGAAAAACATAAAACCCCACTTCAAACCTTGTGTATCAGACACAGCAATGCAGAGTTTTGATGCACGGGGAGAGAAAGCCCATCCTATGGGGATAAACACTTTCATGCACAGAAGCATCGCACGGCAAGTGCCTTCTCCACGGGTAATGACATCTAGCTACCATCACACGTGTCACACTGAAGAGCGGTCAATAGAGAAGCCTTGAGTGTATTTAAGCTCTGCAGACTGAAGTGTGTCACTATGGAATGGCCTGAACTGGAACTAATGCCTTCTAATAAAGTATGTAAACTAAAGGCCACACAGAGACTAGGTATAGTCTGATCATGTAAAAGCTACCCAAACCAGTTGACATCAATTATCTTGTGTATAAATGTCCTAAGTGACACAGGATAGAGCGCCAAGATGACAGGCACAAGCATGTGGGTAAATAAGAACCCTATTTCAGTCCAGGACCAGATTGAGGCTTAATTAACTATTACAATTGACTTGTTGCATTGTACTTCATAGACCCACCATCCCTCCAAAACCTACCTCACAGTCAGGTCCTCCACCCACCCCTCAACCTCCCACAGTCACCTCCTCCACCCTCCCCTCATCCTCCCACAGTCACCTCCTCCACCCTCCCCTCAACCTCCCACAGTCACCTCCTCCACCCTCCCCTCAACCTCCCACAGTCAC
>JACXGJ010010427.1:0-11946 GCA_016801105.1 Esox niger
ACACACACACACACACACACACACACACACACACACACACACACACACACAGCTATATAAAGTGGGGAAACGCCTGTCTTAACCTAAACTCTAAATCCTTACATTAAATGTTTATCAAAATCAAACCCTTACTTCTAACTAAGCCTAATTCTATCAATTGTACATTTTAACAGTAATCCCAGTGCAAAGGCCAAAACAACTGCCTTTTTGAAATACAGCAAAGAAAATTGTTTCCGATTAGTCACATTTCCCTGATTTAACTACAATTGAACTATGTTTTGTTCTCAATTATATAGTAAACCCTTTTCAAGAGTACACACAGATTCATCAACACACACCTCAGAGGTTTTCCTCGTCATTCGTAAAATGTTTTCAGCTCTCTACCTGATGCCCTCTTGTGGTTGACAGTGTGTATTATTTTTTGCTAACTGGTACTGTTCCTCATTTGGTAAAACTTCCTGCTATCACACCCATCCTGGACAAACAAGGAACCCCGAAAATCTTAACCACTGTCAGTATATTTACAACCTTCCAATTCTACACCACATCCTGGAGGGGGCAGTTGTCACCCATTTAGTGCTACATGCCCAACGGTGACCTATATGAACCTCTCCAAGCAAGGTTCTGGGCCAAGGATTACACCGACTGTTTTAAAAGAAGACATCAATTACCTTCTCACTGCCATGGCCGTCCATTGTAGCATATTCATCCTCCTTGATCTCCATATCTCCATCACGCCCCACATAAAATATATGACCACATCACCCTTTTTCCCTATATGTTAAATTTTCAACTCCAGTTGAGACCTGAATACATGCCTTTGTAACATCACATCTAAACTACAGCAGTGAAGTTCCATTCAGGGTGTCCTGCAAAGTCCTGGGCTGGACCAGAATGTAAACAGTTTTTACAGTGGCTCTACAGATTCTGTATTACTCACCACTGCAAACTCTGGAACCCCCTGCTCCTAGTGATCTGTAACTCTGCACAATCACCAAAAAGTCGAACACCATTTGTTCAATCTGGCCTTACCCCTAAAACTCATCTCTACGTCACATTTCGTTTCCATTTTAAATTATATTGTAGTTGATATTTTTAAGATGCTTAAAATCCTATGTATAATTTTTTTGAAAATAATATTAGTCAATCCAAAAATAGCAAGTAACTTACATAGGTTGCTTGGATAAAGAGGATGTATTTACATATAATTTTATTAAATATAATTTAATAAAGATTTGATAAAACATTGCAAACAGTCACCTAAACAGATGCTCGGCGTTGTCCGCGTGGATTCATCTTTGGTGTGGAAGCAGTGATTTCTTGATAAAAGAGCGCCTACTTGTGGAAACGCTTTGATATATGTGCAGTTGCTATAGTATTTTATCAGCGAGAGAGGGCAGTAGACTTCATTTCTGACCAGTCGCATTCGTACACAGAAAGAAATAGGAAACGTAACTAGCCATACAACATTTCAAAAAGGGAAGGCGACACATCAGGAAAACAAAGAAGTTTGCAGTCCGACGTGACATACATACTTTCCAACTGCAGTTCAGACACACTGGTGGAGAGTGAAACTATTGACCTGGTAATGTTTGGTTTCATATTTTATTTTCTGCAACAATTAGTTAGCCTGCCTTGATATACATGCCACTGTTAGCTAGTAACGGAGGCCTGTCAAATATTTTAAGCGTAGTGAGACAGTATGTTTTAGACTGGTTAGCTTCTCGGTAACTAACGAGTTCACTTTGACGTTGGTTAGTTATCAAACGTTTGTAGCATAACTAGACAAATGACAAGCTACCAATATCTTGAAAAATGTAAATTAACCACAACTAGCTACTATAGTGAACTAGCATTTTTTTGCATGATCGCAACGTCGACCTAAACCAGGAAGCCACAGTAAACACGAGCTAACTACATACTCTTTAACTAGTTGTACTACTGTACAGTAGTCAGTACTGTCCGTGCTTTTGTAGTATGGGCTAGGGCGACTAACGACTGCAGCTGAATAGTTAACGTGCAACATTGCTGATACAACTAGCATTAAATTGCAGCACACTTGCTAGCCACCGTTGTAAGGCCTTTGCATTTATATTTAGGCCTCCCGTATGGACCTCACACAATGTAAGCTAACGTTACCTAGTTGTTGAAAGGCTAATTGTAATGGTGGTACTGTGTATCACGATTTATTTTGACACAGATCGAATCTGCATCGCCACGTTAGCTAACTTCAATCAGGCTAACTACCGCAAGATAACAAGCATGTATATATTTGTTCTTACAGCCAAAATAATCTGCCTAACATGAACTGATATTGTACGCCCTGTTTTGACGCTCAATGCATGGCGTGGAAAACGAGGGGCGGTTTTCTGATTCGCGTAAGCTGCTGCTAGTTACGGAAACAGTTTTTATGCATCGCTGAATGAGGTTGTTGGTATTTGGCTAAATAACTACATTTGTCGTTGCTAACCGTCTCGCAACTAGTTAGCTAATTTAACGTTGACAGCATTAACTAATCTTTCCGATTTAGATATCCAGTGAGTTAGCTGCTACTGGCTAGCATGCGCAAGTTGGTTGATAGAAAAATGCGATAACACCACTTACAGGCAGTGTTTTCAAACTTGCAGCTATGCAAACTACAGAGATTAAGCTATTAGTGTTATATTCACAGTATTTAAGTAGCATGCTAACATGCTTCACCTCTTTTCAACCTAACATTTTGTCTGATGAACTAGCAACGTCATACGAATGTTAATGTGAATTCTTGGTCTAGTGAATGCTACCTACACAACCCAGCAATTACCTGCATGTGACAGGATTGACCAACATGAACACCCGGTGAAGTTGAACAGTACCCTGAGATAAATTATTACCGAATTAGCAAGTAAAACGCATTAGCCTACTTGGATCGTAGTTCAAATTTGGTTTATGATGTCTGAGTTTCTATTTAAATTTGTTAGTTTCCAGTTTGTTAATAAATTACACATTGACACATCTATAAATGAGACTGTAAACAATACAAACTAATCAATTTGCAGCCTTTCTGTGTTTAATAGTGAGAGTAAATGAATTGTGTGGGCATATACCCATCATAAACTAATTGGAATGCCAGAACGCGGTTAGGCCAGCTAATTTTATTTCTGTAGATCTCTGATGGATCAGTGCCCGGCCATATCGACTGCTACATTTGTTAAATGCTAGAATCATAATATTGCAGCCCTTGCTTTTCTGGTCTGCGTAATTGGTAGCCAATTATAATCTAAGCAGCGACTTTCGGTGGATGTGCACCTCACATAGTAGTCGGCATCAATGCGTGCTGCTCCCCCCAGCCCTCACCCCTTTCCCTCATAGTGCCTGTTAACTTGACTTCAAATCTTCATGTGCAAATGGTGAGAGTTCAGTATTGTTTTAATCACTAACCAAGAGATTGACCCCAATAATTGCTAATAACTATTGGACAGTTCAGATTATAATTTTTTGCATTCCACCAACTGCTTTTCCACCAGCAAGTGTGTCGAAGGCCGTTTTGTTTGCCTACTGGCCTTCGGATGGCACTGATGTTGTTCTGTGGGCTATCTAATCCTCAGATTTTTTTCCTAAACCCATAAATGGTATATCAAATATTTAACTCTAACCTGCTGAGCGATGGTGTATGGTAGGTTTATGGATCTGTTGCGTTCTTTATCGGCGGCTGATCAATAATGTCCTATTGAAAAATGCTTGTTGTGCTAACCAGAGGCGGGTGTCACTTGAATGCACAATTTCTTTGTTTGCCTCTCAAATACATTTTTGTTATTGCAAAACAATGTTTGCTTAGCTAGTGTACTTTCTGCAAGAATGTCCTATATTTCTCTTTGGAATGCAGCCTTTGGCAAATCTTCTATCCCTGTGGTGTGGTCACTTAACACGCTCATCCTAAAACACAGTTTTTTTTATTCAATGGGTGATCATATTTCCAGTGATGTCATTTAAGAGGCTCTTATTCAGCAGCTAGCATTTGTGAGTGCATACCTTTGTTATTTCTATATTTTGTTCCCATGCTGGCCCATTGTGTAAATCCAACCCATAGTCTTGGCTTTGCAAGCACCATACTCTGAGCTACACCGCATCATAAGACATGGGTCAGTGTATCATCTGACGTGTTCTTGTTTCTAGTAGGTTTTATTAAAGATGGCTTGCCTCTGAACCTACAGTACAGCAGTCTGCTATCCTTTGACCTGCAGCAGCAACCTTTTCCTGTTACATTTGTTAGGCCAAAATTGTTAGGACAAAGCCATGTATTTGTACTGTACTTGAATACGTGTTGTCTGTTATGTTTGGATTTATGTTGTAATTACATTTTTTTGTGTGGATTGTCTCACATGACAAAAGGAGAGCCTGGGTGAAAATGTTTGAAAACCACTCCTATGCTATTTGTAAAACGGTCTGTTTGTGATACAAGCTCTGGTTTTCACTCAGTTTTTGCTTTGGCCACCAATACAGGACAAATCAACAACATTATTTGGGTCTGCGTTAACAGCATTTTAGAATGTTTGAACTTTAACTGGGTAGTTCTAGCCCATGGCATGTGAGCAGGCTAGTTCTTGCTTTAGTGATTGGATTGGATGGCTGGTTGTATTCTTGGCCCCAGTGCTGGGATCTAATTCTAAATGTGGATCCCATGCCAAGACCGGGCAGAGTCTGGAACAGACTGCGTCAGAGTTTGTGTTCAGAGGTCAGAGGAAGATCCCATCAGCTGGAAACTGGTTGCCAAAGCGGACTGGCAGGTACTCCACCTCATTCTCCACTAAGCTCGTGGTGTGTACCTTAACTGGTCTTCAGTAAACATTATAACATTAATTTTCTACTGGAATGTAGGCTAGTGTTTTCCCTAAGTACATGGTGTTGCCAGTTAGACCTCCCCTTTGGCATGTAGACAGGATTGTGGCCAAACAAGCTTTATTTTTGTTGCCTCTGTTACATCCAAATTCCTTGATTTAACCTGAAATACACTGAAATTATTGAATTTTGTTTTACGTCCTGTATTGGCAAAAATAAGTTGTTATTACAATGAAAGGCTAGTCTTCATGATACATTTTTGAAAATGTATCAATTCACTGTGTTTAGTTTTTGAATCTCATCTCATTGATCTAAACTAGCCTTCTTTAGATATTTTAAGTTTTTATTAATTGCCACATTAAAAATGTTAGTTTCACTGCAGATCCTCGGCAGAAACCGTAAATACCATGTTGCATCTCTGTTCCATGCACATTTTTCCTGTAGGGTAATGTCAGCTAAAAAAGTTGACAATTTAGAAAGCTAAGAAGAAAGGTAACCTATTTTATTGTACATTTCAGGCTTGAACATAATTCTAGCCTACTTTTGAGCCTGGTGATTTGCTCTTTTCATTGTTCTGGGGTTATTTTTAAGCGTTTTAAACAAAGAGCCTTTCAGGAGCCAAACGAACTGGGTCTTTCACGTGAACAGAGCCAGAAGAGCCGGCTCACTGAATAGACTCAGAATGCCCTTTACAACTAGTGCCATGGATTTGTGCACATTTTATTTAATTAAAAAAACAAAGGAGCCAATTGCAAAGCTATTTCATCTCATCTGCAGGTGTACAACTGAAAAAAGGCAATGCATTAAAAGCACATTTCTGCACAGTCTCTGCACACTGCCTATGTAGTCAGATTAACCAGTTCCCAGACCAATTTAAATGAATTAGATGCATTTAGCAAGCTGCATAGCCGGTTAACAAAGCTAATCAGTCAAATATAGTACAATAAGCTCTTCCCATGTATGGATGCCATTGGGAGAAGGGATAGATGGGTAACTTGATGCGCAGTTTGTTTAAACATTCTTAATAATGGTAGGATGTGTGCATGTGTAGTCAATGTATATCTATGCTATGTTTCCTAAATTTTGTGTGGTGCTCAACGTTTGGGAGCATGTTTTGGTGTGTGTGTGAGTGAGAAGAGTGATGTATGTGTGAATGACAGTGGAGTGCGCGTGTGTGCGTGGGGGAGTGTAGCTTCTGAGGTGGGAAACGTATAGGTCAAGATAACTGAAAACAAAAGGATATTTTATTTTCTGTATCCCATTTAATAAAATATAACGCTGTGGTATTTTAGTGCATGCATTACTGGATTACTGAACGCTTATGGCAGTAAGTAGTTGGGGTGGGTATTGGCAAGTACCTTGCGATATATATATCGTGATATGCATGTTACAATTCAATACATCACTATTCATCACCATATCACAACTGAATCACTATACCTACTGATGTGCTAAAGAAAACCTCATGATATTGGGCTATATACTTGAAAGGACAATCTTTAGCTAATCCCCATAGGCAACCCCTAATGAAAAATAATCACTCAATTTGAAATGACTTAAAACTTCTAAATATAGCCCTTTAGACCACAGTAGAATTCTAGAATGCTGCTGGTGATTACTGAAAATAATAAAAAATATTTTCACACATTTCAAACAGACATGGCACAAAAAACAAATTAAAATTACATGTTAACGTTATTTTAAAGAGTACGTAGTCTTTAATTTGACAACACAATAATGTCACTTGGAATATTGTTGCTCTCACATTGACAATCAATAGAAAGAACGCACGTCTAAGTTTGCATCAATCAATATATTGCGACAAGATCGAGCCAGCAGACAAATTAGGTCCTTACAGCTAATATGATCATAATAAGTAAGCATAGGGCATGTCTGAAGCCATACCTCCTCTTATCATTTATAAAAACTCGTATGTGGCGTACATCTTTTCGCAGCCTTAGGACATCTTCGCGATCAAGAGACAAAGTCGTCAGCGAAGCACAACACTACTGCTTCTTGGCTAGCTAGTGAGAGTAAATATGTTGCTACACAAGCGAAACATTTGCGGGCAGAGACCTTAATTGTAGTCTGACAGACTAAACAAACCGGACAATTGTCTAGTTAGCTATGGCATTTTCCATATTTGAATGAAATCGGAAGAAACGCAAGAAAACAACTAGTCAGCCGGCTACACAGCTACTACAACGACTTACATGACAAGACAGAACAAGCAACCGTTAGTAACACTGGTTTCACAGCATAAAGTATGGACAACACAACTTGAGCCACAGTTTATTTCTTAATCACCTCGACTATCGCAATACAGTAACAGGCTTTTATCAGGTAGATTTAGTGATATATAAACTACTATCATTGTTAAAGAAACGCCAATTCTGGCGTTATAGTACCCTTATAGTAATTTAAGACTGCTGTCGACCGCGTAATAAATAAACATAATTTATAGAACTCAGCATATCTATACCATATTGTGAAATAATAATTGCAATTTTACATTAAGTCGTTGTATTGGCACAGCACAACTAGGGATGATTGTGTTTTCCATAGTAAAATGTAAGCACCCTGTGATATTTTTACTAATTTCTTATTTAATTTTCAAATTTTCCAACACTTACACTACAAATACTGTTCCTTAAGTAAAGATTAGCCATCTTCATCTGTTTTCAATAGCTAAGAAGCATGCCTACCAATATGTAAATTAGTGAGCAAATGAACATCACTGATGCAATTTGGTAAACACAATTGGTGACCATTTCACTTTAGCATCACTGGCTGTGTTGAAGAGGATCAAAACTGTGGTTTATCATGGGTGAATTGACTAACTTATCATATAATGACAAAAATGTATGATGAAAGGTGATTTGCGCATCGACGTTCAGCTGCAGTTTTTTAAATCCTCCTGAATGAATCCACTAGGCCGCAAGTCCAGACATGAGCTTTCTTTCTTAGGAAAATACAAATGAAACCATTGCTTTAGTAGTCTTTATTTGATGCCCACAAATGCGTCATGATTTACAGATGAAAAGGGGATTTACTTCAGGCAATATAACTAGAAAAACACAGTGTTCTGCCATGCTAGAAAATAATAGTTTTGCTGAAAGCATTTGACTTGCTGCCATTACGTACGTTGGACATGTCACCGGAGGCCAAGGACCATGATGCGTTCTACTTCTCTCACGTCGAGTCTAATATTCCAGTGCAACCAACCTCTGAGTCCACAGGTAGCGGGAGGCGGGACAGCAGTCAAACACACAGTGCTTCGCTGCCAGTACCATCTTAACTACTTTTATCACTGCTTTTTGCCGACAGTCATCTGTCCTGTCAATAGATTACTTCATCAACAAAACTGCAACAGATTAAATAAAAAAGATCAATAATTATAAAACTGGACAATTTACTTAAGGAAATAGGTTTAATTAAAAATAACTGAAGCATATTGAATGCCTATTCTGGCGAAAGAATACTGATTCTGATTTTATTAATTTTTTTACCTACGAATGGCCAACACCGAATGCTGGCTGACATCGGTGTATCCCTACATTTTTGTCAAAATGCATTTTCATGCTAAATCATTTGCTGTTCTATGTTGCCAGGCACTGAAATAGAAGCATGTTCTATTTAAATTGACATTGTATTTGGACCTTGTCACAATCTCATCTGGTGGAGACTGACACATTTTATTTGCACATGGTTTAGTCATGTTCTAAGTGCGTTTCGTTTTCTGTCACTGAACAGGTCAAGACTGGTCTTGTAGAGGTCCCTCTAGAGTCGGGTAGGGCGCAGGACATTCTTCCTCTGTAATCATTGACTAACACTGACCAATCAGTCATGTCCCAAGCCACCTTAATATAGGGTGCAGTCAGTCAATACTGTGCATAGTCCCCAAAAAAAACTTTGCAATAAGCCGGCCAGGTCAACAGTCATTGTTGGGATAGGCCTAGCACCTGTCTCGGCATGCTTGGTATAGTTTACTAATAGGAAAATAATTATTTCTGTTAAACTTGATTCTCTACGTTGTATCTATGGTTTATGATGAATTGTGAGTCATTGGCAGGTAATAAGTCATTACAGGTGAGTGTGTCTGTTCAGTCCTGTTAGTCTGGCGAACTCTGCCCTGTATTATAGTCCTTATGTAAACTCAACCTAGGGTGATCATGGGAGAGGGCTGATAGGGCCTTGCTGTTGATTGGCTCCTTCTCACTGACATTTCTGAGAAGGCAGTGTTAACAAATCTATGGTCTCACCATTCAGTCTTTGTCTGCCAATCCCTCTTCCATCGATTTTCCTGTTCAGTTGTTTCATCTTTTCACCCTATTTACCTGTGGATAGGTGGACTGGTCGCTCCTGGTAACTCGCCGCCATGCCGTTCCCATTTGGCAAGTCCCACAAGTCGCCGGCGGACATCGTCAAGAACCTGAAAGACAGCATGACTGTGTTAGAGAAACATGACATCTCTGACAAGAAGGCTGAGAAGGTAAACAACAAAAACATTTCTTAATGTCACCAGTTCACACTAGTCTGAACAACCATACACTTCATTTCCTCCCGTTAGTATCTGAGCAATTTCAGGACCTGTCTGTCTCTCTGTCTGTCATTTTTTCTGGTCAAGGGAAATCTGTATAGACTGTGACAGGCAGAGAAGGCTAACTAATGTTATGTATTGAGCTAATTTGTTTAATTGTCCAGGCCACAGAGGAAGTGTCTAAGAGCCTAGTGGCGATGAAGGAGATTCTGTACGGTACCAATGAGAAGGAGCCCCAGACTGAGGCGGTCGCCCAGCTGGCCCAGGAGCTCTACAACAGCGGTCTGCTCAGCACCCTCATTGCCGACCTGCAGCTCATTGACTTTGAGGTTAGACACCAAACGTTGTCCGTTTATCAGCCTGTGCTTGGAGAATGCGATACTGACTAGCTGTGTGTCTTTGGGGTGGAGTGAAATGGCGTCGTGTCTCTTTAACTTTTCTGACTCACTATGCCTGGCCAGTGCTGTGTAGTAGTTGGTATGTTTTTGTCATTCTGAGTCATAGTATGGTGGTGTGAATCTTGTCTTCCTCTTTGACATGCTCCTTCTGTCAGTCTGTTGGTCTTCTATGGGAAGGCTGCATTTAAATTATTTTGTATTGTTTCAAATGCCATAATACCCCAGTAATGACCATAGGAATATCTGTTTCCCACCATGACAGGTCTGAAACTGTCGTGTTTAGAATAGAAGTGCCAAATAAGACTGCATTGTTTAGAAACCACCGCTTTAAATAATACCAGTTTGAATTTATTTATTTTGTAGATTTCTTTGTGAAATTCAGTTGTATCTATTGCCTTGTTTCATTGGGGTGTTTTGTCGTGTCATGTATCTGAATAACCAGGGTAAGAAGGATGTGGCTCAGATCTTCAACAACATCCTGAGGCGTCAGATTGGGACACGGACACCTACGGTGGAGTACCTCTGCACCCAGCAGAACATCCTCTTCATGCTTCTTAAAGGGTGAGCCGGGGTGTGACAAACCTACATTACATCCTGTCCTGTCACTTGCAATGTCAGAGTGTAGAGTCGTTTCTTCATACTGATGACTTGAAAGAGAGGGGAAGATTACAGACCTTGGCAGACACTGCAGGCATCCACTGTGTTCTCTTTTATATTTCCACGTATTTCCATGTACATGGCTGGGTGTGATGTATGGGGTATTCACTGTTAATGCCTGAATATCTCCTTCCTATTTTAATGTTCCTGGCAGATACGAGTCTCCAGAGATTGCCCTGAACTGTGGCATCATGCTGAGGGAGTGCATCCGGCATGAGCCGCTGGCCAAGATCACCCTGTGGTCTGAACCGTTTTATGACTTCTTCAGATACGTGGAGATGTCTACATTTGACATTGCCTCAGATGCGTTTGCTACTTTTAAGGTGAGTCCTCAGATCAGCTGCAGTTCATCCTTAGGTCTCCAAATGACTGTTGGTTTCTTGGGATCAAGATAGGTGGTGTGTAGTTTTGTTTGTTTAGCTTCACTGGGGTATGTGTCTGTGTTCTCCTTCCAGGACTTGCTAACAAGACACAAGATCCTGAGTGCAGAGTTCCTGGAGCAGCATTATGACAGGGTAGGTCCATCTTTGGAGAAAATGACATTTGAAAAAGTACCTCATGAAGTCTTATGTAGCTTTTCAGGCTGTGCGAAAATGTTTCTGCTTATGCTGTCCAGAAATGGCACTGAAAATTCCTTTATGCTAGTATTGATTACAAAGCTCACTGTGTAGGAATGTTACTATTTTTACTTGTCACAAGATTGCAACTAAGTGAGACAGTTGCAGATAAAATCTGAAATAGTAGCTTGACAATCCTTCTGGCATTGTCTCTTTCTCATCCTCTCCAGTTCTTCAGTGAATATGAGAAGCTACTCCACTCAGAGAACTATGTGACTAAAAGGCAATCCCTCAAGGTGAGTGTTTTTACTGTTCCAACCATGGCCTTTAATAATTGGTCACTAATCACAAGCTGTAAGCTTAATCGCATGTTGTTTTTCACTCAAAATATCTAGTTGCTGGGAGAGCTTCTTCTTGATCGACACAATTTCACCATTATGACGAAATACATCAGCAAGCCTGAGAACCTCAAATTAATGATGAATCTTCTTCGAGACAAAAGCCGCAACATCCAGTTTGAGGCTTTCCATGTCTTCAAGGTAAAAAGAAACCAAGTCTTCAGTACGAAGGTCATTTTTTAGTAGCATGGATTGTAACAGTTTCTTGTCTCCCTTACTTGGTAGGTGTTTGTGGCCAACCCGAACAAGACACAACCGATCTTGGACATTCTTCTGAAGAACCAGACCAAACTCATTGAGTTCCTGTCCAAGTTCCAAAATGATAGGACGGAGGATGAACAGTTCAACGATGAAAAGACATACCTGGTCAAACAGATCAGAGACCTGAAGAGGCTGGCCCCCCAGGAGGCCTGAGGGGACAGATTCTAGGACAGCGTCTGAATAATGGACTCTGCAGCGGCTGCTGTTCTGGTTATCATTTTTTTCAACTATTTGAGGAAACAAAAAAACTACCCGCCCGTATTAAGTCATCAGAAGTCTCAAGCTCATTCTGCTGTTAATGCAATGGACATTAGATC
>JACXGJ010010427.1:12046-22076 GCA_016801105.1 Esox niger
ACACACACACACAGACACACACAGAATGCTAGAATATTAGCATAAACCT
Organism: Esox niger; assembly: GCA_016801105.1. NCBI lineage: Eukaryota > Metazoa > Chordata > Actinopteri > Esociformes > Esocidae > Esox > Esox niger. The sequence goes on from JACXGJ010010427.1 coordinate 12,096, forward strand.
TACGATGGAATGGTACTCGCAAAGTGAACATTGTGGTGTTGGTTGAATGCCTTGTTGAAATGTGAGCTATATGGCTGTACTTGGGGCTCAACACTGGGTGAGATGCCATTCCCAGTCTGTCTCTGTGGAGTTCCAGTGCAACAGAGGACAGAACCCATGAGCATTGCGGTACCAGCTATAACTCTTATCTATGCCTTCATCATACAGCAGCAACAGTGATGCATTTTAAAGTGTGCTTTTTAGTGGCATCACACCAAACCATCTAGCTATTAGTGTTTTAAAGCGGCACAAAGTGTATGGTCTTGGGCAAATGCTAGATATGAATTGGGTTTCTGTTTTCGTTTTGGGATGTGTACATATGCCTTTTTTTGCTTTGTAGATTTTTTTTTTTAAACATTCACATGAATATATATTATATATATATTACCTTACATCAAGTTTTCTGGTTAATTGTAATCAAATTAATTTTAAAAATCATAAGGGTGGGGGGGGGGATCTGACATTTTGCATTTCATTTTACTGCAGAATTGAAGTGTTGATTGGTTTTTCTTTGTACATAACGTCCAGGTAGGGCCAGCTTTTATGTTGTTAACCTATAGGACATTAATAATTTGTATAGTTGAGGAATGTCTTGGTATTAGCCCAGATCTCTTCTTAAACCCCATTGTTATTTGATTAACTTGTACACACTGCTAAAACATGCTGGGGTGCCAGGATGGTGGGAGTGAGGTAGGGAAGGGAATGGGAGCACTAACCCAACCAGGATGAAGCCTGTGTGGTTGTGCTTTTTGTGGAGTGTTGAGTTGCCAATACCTCCCAAATGAAATCTAATCCAGAGGAATAGGTGGAGATTTCAGGGAAGAACAACATTACCCACTTCCCCCTCGGTTTGCCCACTCTTGTTTATTGTATTTTCAGCCCTTTCTTGTGGTGTAGCATTGCTGCACTGTATCTATTGTGGTGTAGGGGTTAATGACGTATAAAGATATTTGCTAGTATTTGGCACATTCTATTTTCCCTATTTACCCCCCCCCCCCCCCCCCCCCCCCCCCCCCGTTTGAGCCTTTATAATTGGGGGTAAAATTCCAGTACAATTAAAAGCATTGTGCAAAGCATTGCTGGCTGAGCAAATATGGAATTTAAATCGCAGTATTTCCGGGATGGAGATGATTGGATGATATGAATATCGAACATGTGTACTGTTGGACAGACCAGTTGCAGTGAACATATGTCCAGGGTGATGTTGAGCTAAGTGCTTTTGACTGAAAGCACAATCATGCATCCCAAAAGATGACTGATCAGCCATTTCATAGTGTATACTAACAGTGAACAGTATGCTGTCCCAGTATTTTTCAATGCACACTTTAAATTGCATGTTCCTCTAGTGGGTAAGTAAAAACTCTACAATGTTGTACTGGAATTTTTTCTTTTGAAATATTTCAAGAAATGAACATTTGAAATTACATTGCTGTTTGACTTCTAATCTTTGACTCCAGTCCCAGCACATCGAGTGTGTCAGGGCTTTCAGAAGTATGACAGGTTTGGGCTCTACGATCTAAACAGAAATAAAGGAAAATATTTGGAATAAACTGAACACGTTGGTGTTTGTCATTTTCTCAGTGTGATTTGAAATTCGAAAACACATGCATTTGATGATTTATTTAATTATTCTTCACCCATTTTGCTGCTTTTACCCAAAGGTCTGTTCTATTCCACCTTGTGTATTCATGACATTGCCCCTCTTTCACTGAAGGTCACTGACATCCCAATTTTACATAGTATTTTTTCAGAGTTCCCATTTGTCTTGACAGCAACATCTGTCTGTTCACACTCCATCCTTTACCAAGGCTGCATTCTCTGAGCCAAGTTTAAAAAAGAATGGTGTATTAATGGATAATACCAGTTGTAATAAATAATTTCACATGTATTTATATAACTAAGAAATGCTGATTGCCTTATGGCCAACAAGCCACATGAATTAAATACAAACCTCATAGTTGTTGTGCTTTTAAACCTTAAACTATTCAGAGAGATATATTTATTCTTGCCCATAACTGTAAAGCATATTGTTTCGGTATTTACGTAATAGGGTCAGCATGTAAAGTGAAAAACTGCGTAAAATGTTGCGTATGAAAGAAACACAGAAACTACGTACGCACAAAAAATGATTTTTATATCCCACGCCGGTTCTCTTTAATAAATCAGAATCCACTCGAAATTAAGCGAACGTGTGCGAGAGTCTTCTCCCACACAATTAACACCTACAGTGCCCATAAATGGTCACTGAAACGCCCTGAATATATATCAATCGATACTGACTCCATGACGGCAAATCGCAACAGAGAACCTAAAATAAATATTTCACCGAGTGTAAAATTGAAGTTCTTGTAGGGGTGGTTGAACAACGAAAACATATTGTTTGTTGGACACTGTGGTCATTACAAATGACAAAATGGCGTTAGAGTGGCAGCATGTGGCGAATGCGGGCGGCGGGTTCAGGTCGGACCGTCCAAGAAATTTTAAAGTGTTGTGACATTAAAGTGGAGGCCAAAAAGCCCATCGCATTACACAGACACAGTGTTTGTGCCACAGGCGGCGGAAAAGGGACACCGGAGCTCAACGACTTGCTGGTAATATTCGATCTCTCCGAATTCCAAATTCTGGAAGTTTGGGTAAGAAGTATACGCATGAGGGTGGGGGTTGACCAAGTGCCACATGGGTCAATGCAAATTAGATCTGCAATTCCTTGAAAGCAGGTGAAAGTGCTCCATCTGCAGGAAGAGGCTGATTAAAGCGCTCTCGCATCAGGATGTGGTCCCCAGTGAAATCCTATAACAGCAAATGACTGGCAAGAATATAGCTTGTGCTGAATGTTGGTGTTTATAATCAGCTATCTTATATGCTATCTTTACCAGCTGCTACTTCTTAAAGTCTTAATGAAATTCTCTGGTACAGTGGCAGGTAATGAAAATAATTTCACCAGTCCTTCTCTGCCCCAGGTTAAAAAATGCATCCGTATTAAGGCATGTTTCTTGTTCCATAGCCACATCGTATGACAGAGATTGGATATGTCTTTGACAGATATGTAACAGGAGATTATGGAGAGCTTTAAGTCAAAATAACATTAATTGCAACTCAAAATAACTGGAAGAAAACCTGCGGACCTGTTGATACCGGTGTATTACTTTGTCAAAATTATTAGATTATAGACCGTGGAGATGACACCGGAAATGATCAGTCTGCTTCATTAAGTCCTGCCCCAATTAAATAATATCTTGTCAGCAACATTAATGAAATTGAAAGATGTAAAATATATGATGAACAGAACATTTTACAACTGAAATAAAAAAAAAAAATCTATATGTAGCCTGTCTATTACAATCTTTTGGTTAACATTTACTAAGCCACAATTGCACTTAGCTGTGTGTGAGTAATTATCAGATAGATCAACTTTTAGTTTTAGTACATCATAATGAATGTGTTAAGAACTGCAGCAAAATGTAAAAAATACCATTGAAATATCATTATCAAACAAAGTACTTTGTTCCCTAATGCATACAAAATAGAGCTTTTCAATCTCAATGCTAAGCACTGTTTGGCAAAAGCCTACCACTGCATATTATCCTAAATGCCCTTCCCACCGTGAAGCATAGTGGTGGCAACATCATGCTATGGGGATGCTTCTCTGCGTCAGGGCCTGGAAATCTTGTAAAGAGCTTGTAAAGAGTTATTGGATACAGCAGTAAACAGAGAAATCCTGAAAAAAACAGCAGGTCTGCCTGAGACCTGGGAATTAGGTTAAAACTCATCTTCCAGCAGGACAAGGACCCGAAACATACAACCCCAGTAACACTGGACTGGCTTAAAACAATGTAAATATCCTGGAGCGGCCCAGTCAAAGCTCAGACCTCAACCCAATTGAGAACATTTTCAAATTAAAAAAAAATGCTGTTCAAGGGTCCCAAACCATATTGATGGAGGTTACCCAATTTTCTAAAGAATAATGGAGATCATTTGTTGTGTCCAGATGTACTAAGCTGGTAGAGACTCATTGCTGTTATTGCTACCAAAGGTGCCTCTACCAAATCTTGACTAAATCGAGTGAATACTTATGCAATCAATTGTATTCAATTTTATATTTGTAAGGGATCCGGTATCCATCCTGGAATAATTTTGTAAACTTTGAGCATGTACATTTTAAGAGGAATTCTTAAGTGGGAAACCCAAAGAGGGATCCGGTATCCATCCTGGCATTCTTCAAGTTCCATATGGCTAGGACACCTGTTGTAGGTTGTTCTAAAAATGGGCAGAGAATGCAGCCTTCGATTCAAGGAAAAGCTGATTCCATTATGATGGAAATACAGAGAAGAGTTTTGACTGTTCTGACCAAGAACTACCCTCCTTTATAGGGGTAAGACAGTCAGGATACCTTAGATGGCAGAACAAAGAGCTTTGGTAAGGAAACAGGCATTAACAATTACCTGAAAGTATAGAGAGAGGCCCTACTTGCTGCTTGTGCACCAATGTACTTGCTACACCAATGTTTTGTAATGGATGCAAACTTAAACTGTAAGCCATTTCAGATTCTGGACTGGGAAGGAGGTAGCCGGGTGACTTGGGAGAATTTGGGAAGATTATAAACCAGACAGACTTTGGCATTCTGAATGCTTTGTCGAGGTTATGGGGATGCTATCCTTTCAGAGAGGGTTAGCATACATATTTATAGCTCAGTAAGGGAACTACAGATGTTTTCATGAATTCTGTATTTTCCAGCTTAATAAACCTTGCTTATCTTTTAAGATCTCGAGATGGCCCTTCTTCTGCCAGACTATCATTTTTAACTGAACATAGCTGAATGTCTTGGTAGAATTCACAGGAGAATATATCTGCCCTAGGGATATGCCACTCTTTGGTTTTAATATGTATTTGTATTTCTCCAAGATATTCAGATTTGTGAAGTCTGAGTCCTCTCAATTCAGGGAGTGAATATTACATCCTCGAAGTGTGTTCTGTGTTGAGCCCATTATGCCCAATAGGGGGCAACATTACACAACAAATTGGAAAGTCAGTTTAAAAACTGTTAGTTTTTTGTGGCACCTTTTATATTATATTTTAACTTAAGTGCTTAAAATGAAGCTGATGGTGGCATTCAAAAAGTTTTGGTTATACATAAAAGTGCAACTAAAAACCAAATAATGTCTATTACCAGACTTTCACATACAGTAGATATAGAAAGTCACCACTACTTTCAAAACTTTCCCCATTTGCTGCAAAACAATCTGAAATTAAAGCACATAAAATCTGACTTTATTCGGCTTTATTTACACATAGTAACCCACAATATCAAAGTGAAAAAAACATTTAGACATTTTAATGAATGACAAATAAATAATAAAATACCCTATTTGGATAAATGAACACCCCTCTGACTTAAATCTTGGAGGAATCACCTTTTGCTTGAATTACAGCCATGAGTATTTTTGAATACGTCTCTACACACACCTAGACTGTGTGCAATATTTGTCCATTCTTCCTTGCCAAAATTGTTCAAGCTCAGTCAAGTGGCATGGTGATCGCTTATGGACTGGACTCTTCAAGTCATTCCACAGATTTTTGAAAGGATTTAGGTCAAGGCTTTGACATGGCCAATCAAGGACATTCACCTTCTTGCCCTTCAGCCACTGTATAGTTGCTTTGGCAGTGTACTTTGGATCATTGTAATGTTGCAATGTGAAACATCTTCCCATTTTCAACTTCCTGGCAGAGGGCTGCAGGAAGTTGAAAAGGGTATGTCTGTATTTTGCACCATCCATTTTCACATCTATCCTAACAATTGCTCCAGTCCCTGCTAAAGAGAAACACCCCAACAACAGGATTCTGCCACCACCATTCTTTTTCGCAGGCATGGTGTTATTTGAGTGTAATGATGTATTGGGTTTTGTCAAAAACCCTTTAGTGTTCCAGAACAAAAAGTAAAATTTTGGTGTAATCTGGCCCCTTGTCCTCATAATCTACAGCGCGCTTTTCTTAGCCTTGAAGTTGCCTTTTTTGAGGAGTTTCATTCTTGCTACACTCCCATAGAGGCCTGATATGTGGAGTGCTTGTGCTATTATCATTCTCCAAGAAGGAGAAAGAATGTGATGGGGCATCGGTTGAACCAACTGATTGGATAAATGAATTAGATAAATTAACCAAAGGACTTGAAAAGTTGAAAAAGGGACTGGAAATGTTGAAAGCACGAAAAACTCCTAATGACACACAAAGGCAATTAAAAATGAAACCTGGAGAATGTAATTATTGTCGCTGGTCACTTGTAGAATGTTTGAGACTGTTACAAGAAGTCTCAAATGGAAAGTACAGACATTCTGCCCACATGCCAAGCAGTGGCAAGCAAAGACCCATGTATGGAATTCAGGAATCAAAGACGGAGGATTTCCAGGCAATACCTGGAACTGACGTGAGCTTATATAATCATTGATTATTTGTTTTTTATCATATCTAAACAAACAAAAAAGCTGGAACTTATTAAGGAAACCTGATCACTTTCCTTGTTAACAGGCTTATTTGATTGAATATTACACTTATTTGCTTTGAAAAGCACTGATGGTAAATAGCCTGTTTTGTCATGCTTGAACATGTTTTCATAGGCATTCAAGAAATTGCCTGTTTTGTAATTTCCTTTCCTTCCTTTCCTTCTGTGTGCTTAACTGTTAGCTAGTACACGTGGGTGATTCTAAACCGAGTGATTAATAAAAAATTTATACAATGATGATTTTCTAATGTAGTAAAACATAGACTCGTGAAATAATGACGAAGGATGAAAACAGCCAAAATCAAGTTTATTCCCCACTATAAAATTAATATTTTTATTTTAAATGCTGAATTGGCTTTGTTTAACTAAGAACATTTTCATTTTTTTGTGCTTCTCTTAAAACTAAGATTTTAAAGAACAAGTTAGATACTTCTAATAATGTTGACTGACAAAAATAGTCCCACCCTGGGTTCTGAGAACAGCACGGGGGGAGGTGTACTTGACCCAATCCCACCACACACCAGCCCTGGGTTGGAAAAGGACATAGGCTTAATTGAGTGGTCATGTCTGTTTTCAGTTGTGTCATAATTTATGAATGTTTTGAAATCTCCACAATAATGTTAAATTATTGGGTGGATCTGTCTATTACAACTGCAAAAATATTGTATAGGATAGACTTTCAACCTTTGGTTAAAACAGAGTATAAATTAAGCTGAAAAACATTAATATATACAATCTGAACAACACAACATATTTTAAAAGGGTAACTAGTTTTGATGGAGGCATAATCAAACCTTTGTTAAGAGCTAGTAATATTTTCACCTAACATCTGTATCAGAGATGTGGACCCAGGAACACATGCATTTTAATGTTAGGGCAGTGACGTAAGGAATAGCTAACTTTACTTAGGGCTTCCTATACATTATGTTAATTCATAATCACATTTATTTACAAATAATATGGAGATAGATTATATACATTCATTTATCACTATGGTTACAGTCCCTTACACCCGTATTCCTCAGTAGTCTTCTAAGTGGTAATACTTCCACCATGTTCTCTCATCCTTACTAATATCTTTACTTATGGAAAGATACGTTTTTATTATGTCAACTTTGTTTTTGATGAATATATAGCATGCAACTCCTTGAGTGGATTCTTGATCTATCCCTACTACCAATACTCTATTTTTCATGTCTGTCCTGTATTGATGGCAGGTCGGGGTTAAGGATGACGCTTCCTGTGGTCGTATTTGACATTGCTCTGCTTTTACTGTTTTTCCATGTAGGATAAACCTTTCTTATTGGAGGATAATAGACTGTGTAATAGTTGGCTATGATCACTGACCGCCTATGTGTCCTGGCATAAAATACTGTGTTAACTTTATAATGATTGGAGAACATGGAAGATCAACATTTTGGACTCATGCTGAATAAAGATTCTCCCCTGACTACCGGTTGCATAAATTTGGTTTATGGATCAAAAGTAGACAGAATTTTACACCACAATAAATCAGTACGATGAAGAATGCAACAGGAGTTGGGGTGGAAGAATGATATGATACCAACCAAACCATTAACGATTTCTATTGGACCATATACAGCAGAAGCCAACATGTGGGTCGGGCCATTTGAAGAACCTATTCTTGGCCTGGATCTCATCACGCAGCTTGACTTCACACTGATATTCTCCTGTATTAAAGTGACATGGAACATCAGGTGAACAAAGATGTGTACCCTCCAACCCGGCAACATTCATGCTTCCACAGGATGCCATATTACTTGATCATAACTGTTATGAACTGGTCATGGATCAGTTTTCCAAGGAGTTTACGAAATCCCATCCCTTGGACAACCCAGATTGTATCTTATATACAGGTAGCTCAAGCACTGCGGAAGACAGGCTATCCAAAATTGCATAGCATGGCCCGATGCATTACTCACAGTTGTATGTAGTGTCAGAGCTACACATAATAAGACTACATTGTTAGGTCATTTGAAGAAGTTAGGTCCTTATCAGGTATTGCTTGTGACTAGAGCTGATGTTAAGGTATATGGCAAACCTAGATGGATATGTGTGTCACTGTAGAGTTATTCAGCGTGAGGAGACACAAAGTCTGGAGACTACAGTTCTGAATAGACTAGGTAATCCGGGGCCGATCTTGGGCAAAGAAGCATGAAAGTTGATCAGGGCCTGATAATCTTTCATGCCACACTGCGATCGTCCAACTTTAGTGATCAGTGAGATCAATAACTCATTGAAAATGGAATGATAATAATAACTAAATGAAAACACCTATACAATCACTTTTGTTCTCTTGATTTCTCTGTGGTGATGAACATCTATTGTTGGACTCTACAAACATCCCCTATCTTCTGTTCAGTCTCTTCACAAATCCAAAATCACCTACAAATTATTGGTCAGAAGTTTCTTATCGGAGCAGTGGACCGGCCGGAGAGTCCCACATCACAGGCTCAGGCCTGCAATGAAGACTGTGATTGCACTGTGCATAGGGCTCATTCCTATCTGGAGCTCCGATCTTTTCCTTAATTACAGACTATTTGGCTACCAGAGCAATAAAGTTGGATGTTATGGCACAGACAGTGGGGAACCATCAGGGCCCTCTAGACCCTCAGAGAGGGCCTAAGGTTAGATACAAAGCTTTACATACAGCTCTGGAAACAAGAAACCAGGCAAGCCTAGTTCAGCCGGGCCGCAATAGAAAGTGCCAAACTCAAGAATTAAACACTGGTCACCCATGTGGAAGGCTGTGTCATTACCCACTACACCACAGAGCTGTACATTTGACTGGTGTCAGTATAGACTCTTGTGTCTACCCTGAACAAATCCTCTTTTGCTACTGCCCGTTTTAACAGGGAATTAGCCATTTGTGAATTATATTGATACAGTTAAACTGACTAACATTTCTATCAAAGTTTCCCTCCACCACAAATAGCATCTATAAACGATATGGTGTTGCCACTGTCAGTTTTAACAGCCTATTAGCCAGTAACAGAGAGGCACTGACTTTAACCACTACGCCACAGCACTATACGTTTCAGCAGTGGCTAGAACCCACTGAGCATTGTGTTAAACTGACTAATGTTTCTATGAACTGTATGACGTTTGCCACAAGCCATTTTAACAGCTTATTAGCCAGTAACATTCTTACTAGTATTTACTAACATCTTAGGAATAATCCTAAGAATTGAGCAATTGCTAGTGAGACTGAAGATGAACTTTTCCACAACTGTCACGGGCGCTGGTTAGGACCCAAGTGCGGACTGGGGGCGAGAGGGGCAGAGACAGGTAGCAAGGACGGGGGCGGTAGGTGAGGTGTCTCACGTACCGGCGGCGAAGGCACAGACGAACGGCAGGCAGAGTAGTCGGGGACAGGCGGGAGGTCGGTAAGCGTGCTGACGGCAGAGGTACAATCAGGGACTGGGCAG